>JNHV02000811.1:0-10378 GCA_001691785.3 Amanita brunnescens Koide BX004
ACGACTCGGGGTAAGCAGAACCTCTGTTCGACCCCGAGCCGCGGTGAGGAGTATGATCTAAGTCGCTACAGTCATTCGATGAAGCAGCTTTATGGCCGCCGGCGGCATGGGCGTGATTATGAGGGGAGACGGACGATGGAGTGCCATGGTGGTCTTGGTGGTCTTCATCGCATGGTTCATCCTCGTGAGATGGATGATCATGTGTAGATACCACAACCGGTTTTACCATAGAATGTGCGTGAGATACAGGTATATTGAGCGTGTGGCCCCCCGCTTGCGGAGGTATGGCACCCGGCTTGGAGATAGTCGGCACGCTGGGAGCGAGGACTTGATATGAAGACTTTCCGGTATTACGTTTAGGCGACGCACTCTGGGGCACATACGGGACATTGCTTGGCGATGCAGGTATAGGAATGTTACTGGCATGACCTACGATGCTGCCTGTCTGAGTCGGCGTTTGGCCAGTGTAGGCATACACAGGAGCAATCAGCGGGGGTGTTGACGTAGCAGGGTATACAACAGCAGGGCTTCCTTCCGCTTGGACGGGATTGTTACCGGGAAGCTTATCGAGGGTTCCGAGCACTGTGTAGTAGATGAGAAAATTAGTGGTAGACGATAGCACATAGCTGTACCTTGCTCGTCGACTGATGGTGTAATGCTGCATGTCTGACCGTGATTCATATTGAAGATACCCTCTTGAACACAGCAAGTAGGCTACGCGCGTGGAATTAAAAATTGCAGCGGCACAGAACACAAGACTTACGTCGCCATATGGGTCGCAGTGGCARTTGTCCACAGCATGCTGCAGGACGCCAGCATCCCACCCGTTGACGAAATCTGCATGATATCCGTAGCCTGTTCGATCGCCATATGAGAAGCTACAAGAGAATTAAGAATCAGTCTACKCCGTGGTAGTGGGTAACTTACACAAATGGCTGCGTGGTATCCATAGCTTGGGACCTGAACGCATCGAAATCACCAGAACCCCAGTAAACCTAAATGATGTCAGCGTTGCAGAAAGTGCATAGTTTGCGTACATACTCACCTCCATGAAAATACGTGGGAGGGTAACCGGAAAATTGGGATCGCTGCAGGTACCGGAATCGGGACCCGTAGATAAGAAAGAGACGTGAGATTTATGGTTTGGAGAATCCACGTTCTGTCAAAAGTTAAGGGGCATCCGATGCGACTGAGTAGAAATTACCTTGCCGTCCCAGCAGCTAGGGAAATTCTATCGACGATAGGCGTCAGATCCGCGATGATCAGAAGAGAAGGCAACTTACAATTTGTGCCCGGATGCCTGAAGGGCATGGGGTCAGTGGYAATCCATTGTGGCGTGTACTGACTCCGTTGAAGTCCAGGCACAGGAAGGTAACAGCCTGTTGCGCAAAACTGCTTGGATCGTACGTTCTTAGTGTAAAGTCGCCTAACCCAACGCACCCATATGAGGCAGAGTGATACAGAAAGGAAAGTGTGCTTCCATACCACTGAGCATGCGGAACTGTACGTTATRAGTGAGTGCGTGCTCATCGGCTATAAGATAGAGAATGACTGACGTCATCTGGAAAAGCGGTAGTGTTTCCGGCAGGGTCGCTAAACAGGTAGTCTAGAGAAAATGAGCTAAACGCATACGTCAAGTTGTAATCAGTTTCTTACAGCTGCCGAATGGTGAGTAAGGCCAAGAACTCAGCGATAGTGCAAAGGCTACTCACATGACTGCACCACCATCGAGACTAGTGAAGCTTCCGTTGGCCCATCTAGCGCGAGTTAATCGATCAGGATAACAGGAATCTGACATCACACTCACTGGAAGTACAGATGCTATGAACACAGTCAACCAAAGGAAGAAACATTCAATATGTTCAACTCACGGGATACCAGTAGTTGGATTTATCCTGGGGAATGGGAATGGAAGTGCATTGGCTCTGCCTGAGGACCGCAGTACTAAGAGATCCGAAGTTACTACCACCAAGGACTATCGGTAGTTCGTGAGTATACTATTCGTTTTTGATTAGGATCAGAATCACCTGAATGCACGTGGTTTGAAACTTTTCCCGGGCTAACTATTGGATCCAAGCGCACAGTGGTAAGGACGTTCTCTGCAATGGTTTTATATCATTTATTGATAAACCAAATTTGAAAGCTGCCCACCAGCGCCCATAAGCCAATAAGCGTCTGCGACGAGAGAAAGAGCAGAAAGTAAAAACAATGGCTTCCGAATGAACGTCATTGTTGCAAAAGAGAGAGAGGAAGTGGAAAAGAACGACGGGGTCGTCAGCAGACGCTTAGGCTCAGGCTATGAGGAATTTAAGCAGAAGAGAAGGAAATGAAGGGAAGGTGGTAGCACGGGCTTCTCGTATGGCTTTGCTGCTGTTTGTATGTAACAATACGGCGTCGTGTGTACCTTGTCGCCCAATATGCACGATACCCTTGTGCCTTAAATTATTTACCAGGCCGGCCGTATGTCCGACAGGCGATCACCGTTGTCGTCCTCCGCATTAGCTAATGGCGTGGGGTTTTCTCAATGCCAGATTTTGTATCAAGTCACCCATGCCGTAGTAACGCCTGCCCATCGGCGTCCCAGAGAGAGCTAAGTATCGGTGACAGGCTTACCCAAATCCAACAAGCTAGACTCCGAGGCTATAGGTCCCGCAAGAAGTAAAGTTCCACGCCTCCGTGAAGGTTTAGGGAAGATGATTCGTGGCAGACTAGGGCGAGGCAAGTGTTGACTTGAGGTTGTATGTCATTTCCAAAAGGAGGTCAACGTACGTTTTTGGTGAAACTCGAGACAACTTTGGCAGGTCATTTACACTTGTCTGAGCCTCCGATGTCATCAATTGAGCGCTGAGGTGCAGAATGGAAGGAATAAGGCCGTGAGGAAGCGGGAATTTGGTCGTCAGAGTTGTCCGTTTCAAGGATGACATGAATACAGTAGTCCTTGTACTAGTTGAACCCGCGCCCGTCGCCGCTGCTCAGAAGCGCACTCCATCTTCTGAGCTTGAGCCTTGAAGCATACGTAGCACTGTACGGAACCGGTTGTTTCTGGGATAGTTCGAACTGTTCACCCGCGGAGTTGGGAAAACCAAAAATTCGGGGTCCATTCGGGTTTGTCGGGAATGCTATTTCTCTTTTCGAAGCTAGTGCGGCCGTACTGACGTCGTGTCCTCAGTTATGATYATCATCTTCTTTCCAATATCAGCTCTCCGATATTCTCGACGAATTCCTTCCCTCCATCTCCACAGGTTTATTAGTCAAGCCCCCGACGTTCTTCCGGTACCTCCATGTCTCAAATCCATCGACACCCCTGAAGACAAACTTGCAGCACGGACATGGATCTTGGAATTCAAGAAGCTTGCTATCCCGAAGCGTCTGGTGGGGTTTACATTTGCTAGAAGCTCAGGACCAGGAGGTCAGGTGTGTAGTGATGCGCGTTTGCCCGTCAGTGCTCGTTAACCATAGGTCTCAGAATGTCAACAAAGTTAACACCAAGGCAAGTCTTCGCTGCGGCTTGGACGCTCCATGGATACCCGCTTGGGCTAAGCCGGAGTTGAGAAGAAGCGTACGTCGTCAATGAACGGCTTAATTACTTGGTTCTGACGCTCTGGCACGTCAGACGCATTATGTTGCCTCTACCGATGAAGTTCTCATTACATCAACCGTGCATCGTTCACAGGCACAGAATATCGAGGAATGCCTATCTCAGGTGCGCCCTTCGTCATCTTCACGCTGCACCCTTGCCGATTTCGTCACACTTAGCTTCACGCTCTCCTCATGTCTGCATCGTCCTCGCCCATCAGGAACGACCCATCAGAAGAACAAAAGGGCAAGGTCAGAGGTCATGAACGCGCAGAGAAGGCAGCACGGCGTAAAGAAAAGTCTCACAGACGCGACGTGAAGAGAGGCCGGTCGAATAGGGACTGGGACTGAAATAAGCTCATAATTCGGAATAGTGCATCCTCATTACCGAAGACTCAAGGGTTACGAGAGATGTATCAAACTTTAGCATGCTTGACATGGGATCCTCCATGTTCAAGGCGCGCTCAGTGGTCACCAGCACTYTTACTATGCCGATAGCGACCCTTGACGAATGCCGTTTATTCAGATTGCACATTAACTCATGTACTGCGCTCGAATATCTTCGTAGCACCTACGCAAGCAATCAATGAAAGTTTCGTGTCCTTACTCATCAAGGGACTCGTCAAGGAAAATTAACTGTGCCTTGTTGGGTAAATGATTTTTGCCAGAAGTGATAGAAGCACCATCGCATATCTCATGCTCATTGTCATAGAATCTAATGTACGACCTGCAACTATTGCGTTGGGCCTACAACGCTGGCGTTACGTATGACGACGGATATGACAGGCTGGGTTTGAAATGTTTCGTTTAATCCTTAGCCATGGTAAATCTTATCTTGATAAACAAGAACGCCGTCGGGGTAGTCTAAATGTCGTCGCCGCCGATCCCGCCCATGCAGTCTGTGATACATAAAACCGATGCTATCGTTCGGACGATGGGAGAGCGTGACGAATGGCATCTATTCTTGTCTCTAGTCTCGTAACTTGTCATATTACCGCATCTATAGGTCGAGCAATCTAACACCGGTTAATCCCCGGCCTTGCACGCAGCTGACCATACTTCCTTTATGACCCCCCAGTACCTTTCTGGATCCTTTCTCATGTGCGCGACGTGGCCCGTGTCCTCGAACCTCTCCTTCCTCACATGCGCACACCACTCTTCCGCGTCTTTAGCGTGAGATTCGACGTCCTGCCATCGTATCATGTTGTCACGAGTGGAATATATGTAGAGTCGAGGACTACTCTTTGTCAACCATGGCAAAACACTGGGTTGATTAAGCTGAATCCTGCGCCGCTCCCAGAACGACGGAGCGCCGAAGAGGTATTTGCGCACAGTGAACAACGTGAATGATACATATAGATAGATGGCCAGTAAAACGCGCAGGGGAGCAAAATGAATCATGGTGTTGAACGCGCGCAGTGTGGCAGAGTATGAAGTGGTCCCGGGGCACGAGTCAAAGATAATGGTGCTGACACTAGTGTTACTCTTGTGATGGGATAGTTGAGTGCCTAAAGTTGTAAGCTGCAGGCAGCCTCCTGCGGTGCTACGGTGTCAATGATGTTATAGAACGTATCGACGGTAAACGAACCATTGGAAAAAGTATGAATGATGATCCGATGTTTGGTCGCACCTTGAAGCGCAACGACTTTGCGGTTCCGAGGGATGATACAGCCCAGGGCTTCCAACGCCTCGACAACCTTACGGAGGGATGCACGCTAATAAATTTAGTGTCACGGTGCATGGTTGCCCAAAGTTCGAGGAAAACTTGCATTCATCCAATTCGGTTTAAAAAATGTGGTTGCTTCACTCCGAATGAGTACYTGTGTGGCTGCTGGGTATAGTTGATCATAGCCGTCCATATACTTRGCTAGGTGAGGTAATTTTGCACCCACTACATGTCCCATGTCGTCAGCTTGTATATTGGCGTGCCTTTAAGGAAAGACAGACTCCACCCGAAGATGAGGATTATACTGCAGTGTCAGCATCACGTAGGTACATGCATTTTGGCCTAACAATAAGGCTTACGTAGGATTCTGCTCTGAGTCATCTTGTTGAGCTAGCGTATCCCGTGGCTTCTTTATRTACGTTCCATTTCCAAGAGCAATGAGGGTATCTTGGGCTATCTTGTCCATAGGTTATAGCTCGGACCGGATAGCTTTCGCACGCCGGTTCGTACCGTGTCAACTTAGCGGACAAATATCAGTAAATTCGGTAGTCCCGTCGACTCGAGTCTCTTCCGCTCGCTCCGCCGTGCTCCTTATTTGTGATTCAACGGGGCAGTGAAGCTAGCGACGAGCTGCGGGGACATCGTCGCTGGATCACTYGTGTTTATCACGACAGTCACTGTGAGTCTAACTCCTGTGGTTAATGCTCAGCTATAACATCAACGCATCGGGCCCGAGATCCTGCAATGGCGTCARTTGTTTAGTCACGAATGCCACCGGAAGTCGTGCGCTAATTTTTTTCTATCCCGTTATCAGCCGCCACGACACGACTTTTCCCTTGGGACGTATTACCGGGGGTTTTTAAAGCGGTCCAGGATGAATTCATCATGTCTAAAATTCAGTATAGGTTCCATTCATGGTCCCAAGTCAAAGCGYGTTCTGGGTACCCCCGGTACTGAATCAGCTTGCTAGCACCACGCAAGATTGTTTCTTCGTGCTATTTATTTGCCATTGCTCTCCGGACTAACTCGTAGTTAATTGYGCGACGTTCACAAGTGGAAATTGATATAAATGACCACTTAAACAAATTGAGAGRTCAAGAGCTAGTTCTCCTGGCTGTCCCATGCAAGATACCTGAGGTAGAACAGCAACAAAGGATGTCGTGCTGCGGGCGCGGCGGGNGCTTTGTGGACAGTTTCTGAATACACACTACAATGCTGTACTTATAGTACCAGGTCTTGATAACTGGTCGATCCAATTTTTGTTCGGTCATGTAAAAACCACGGCACCCAGGATTCCCGCGTGGTCCCCCACCGTGGTACTAACTGGGCGGCACTCTGGTTGACTTCGCAGATCGGACGGGATGCGGTGCTTTCAGAGTCCTATGGCCGTGGATACTGTTTGCAGAGTTTCRAATCCTATATACCCATTGTGTCTGTGGAAATGTACACCCAAGTTCAGCGTTGCATACGACGGTGTTTAGTAACTATGAGCTTGCTAAACAAATGTCTAAAATAGCTCTCTTATGATCATGTCGGACCTGTATCGCTCTGCCATTAGCGCGCGACTCGCAAAGCTGCCCCAAGATCTTCCCCCGAACAACGATAGCGACGAGGATAATGAAGACGACGAGGCCGCCGACACTATAGGCGCGCTTCCGGGAAGCGGCATGGGTCCGCCAGCAATGTAAGATCTCCATCGCGTCGCCCACAAACTATATGAACTAACCCGAATTTCTACAGGCCACGTAGATCTCTGCCCGGCAAGCCACCAAAACCTCCCAATCCAGCGTTCTCGCCGATTTCCGGTTCGTCTTTCTTTGATTCGGCAAGCCAAGTCGCGGTTCCTTCCCGAGGGCTCGATTTCAGAGTGTACTACACGCCACCAAAATACGTGGATGGAACTGTCATGATATGTCACCACGGCGCGGGTTACGGAGGGCTTAGTTTTGCTTGCATGGCAAAGGAGGTGAAGGACCTGTCGAACGGCGAGTGTGGTGTGTTATCCGCTGATGCCAGAAGGCACGGTGAGACTCCCCGATAGAGATCTTAGTCGAGAACTGATATTTTGTGATTTAGGAAAAACTGTCCAGTTAGGTCGAGACGAACCAGAAGATGAAGATCTTTCTATTGACTGTCTCGTGGCTGATTTCGTAGAACTACTGCAAGTCATGTTCCCTGAACCGACAAAAGCTCCATCGTTATTAGTACGTTCTCTGGTATTGAACATGTAATTGATTGACATTTTCCAAGCTCGTCGGTCACAGCATGGGCGGCTCAGTCATGGTCCTCGCGGTTTCTTGCCTGCTCGAAAAGAAATACCGTATAACCGGCGTTGCCGTTCTTGACGTCGTCGAAGGTGAGTCCTGCCGGCATGCGGAAGCTGTTGCTAGCTTATAGTGGTCAAGGTTCTGCGCTAGAAGCCCTTCCGCACATGCATAACCTACTGAATGCTAGACCAGATGGATTCGATAGCATCGAAGAAGCTGTAGAATGGCAGTGGGTTCACCATCCGCCTCTAGCATTGGACCAAAATATAATATTTAACATTCCTGCCTAGTGTAACCACAAATACCATTCGGAACCCAAACTCTGCACGTGTGTCTATTCCAACGATATTCAAACATGTTCCAAATGCTTTCAAACCCTACCAATGGCGAACTCCTCTTAGATCAACAGCACCGTATTGGATTAGTTCGTTGGCCTTGTTGTCGAATTCGTGTTGCAGCTGATGTGCTGGTGCTACAGGCTGGTTCACTGATCTTTCCAAAAGATTCCTCGTTGCACGTACCGCTCGCTTGCTTATCCTGGCGGGAACAGACAGACTTGATCGGGAGCTGATGGTTGGGCAAATGCAGGGCAAGTTCCAATTGGAAGTCGTACCCGGTGTGGGGCATATGCTACAGGAGGTACGCGTGTGGTCGGAAATAAGGTGGAAGCCATGGGATTGACAGCCATATTCAGGACAATCCTACATGCCTCGCTGAGATCTTGGTAGAGTTCTGGAAGAGGAACGAGAGAGTGGTCATGGGAGTGAAGAAAGTCGGGGAATTGTAACTTTTAGATGTATGGAGAATGACGTGTATTTTAGCCTAGCCACGGTGCATAAAATCAATAGCAGTTCCAAATATACCTTGTGCCATGCAGAACAGGCTTACGGTCGAGCCGCAAGACAGAATAGATCCGTCTTCCACCCGTCCTTCATAATTACGTGACGGTCTAATTGGTCCTTCTACGACGCGAACTCGTCATTGTAACCATGAAGCCGGCCGGGTACTGAGGTAGTGCTGCCGGGTCTCACCATCGAACATTGGCCGCGGCGTCAGCCTCTGAAACCTCAGTCGTCCCTTATTCTTTCTTTGTTAACGTTCATCCTCCAAGCCGTAAGCACAGAAATCGACTTGTAAGTCTCCCGTTTATTTGTTCTAGCATTCAGCGATGGCAAAGTCAAAGGTCAAAAAGGCGTCGAAATACATCTTTTTCTKCCCTTTACCCATTCCCAGCTTCATCATTTTAAGCTTTAAATATCCCTGTACTCTCATCCGAGGACGCTATTKCTGCATCACGTGCTAAGCATGGTAGAAGGCTCGACACTTTGGAGTCGACAAGTAACAAGCTCCAGATTACAAGCGAACAACTATTACAGAGGATAGCTAAACTGAAGTCATCTGCCGCTAATCTGATGAAATCCAGTGCCGAACTAAAGCTGTCTCATGCCGAACTRAACCAGTACCACTCTCGATTGACCTCATCGATCGAAAGGCTTCAGTCTGGAAACAAACTGAAGCTCTCTTAAATTGTGCCACAGGCAAGCAACTTCATCTGTATACCTCACCCATTGGTAAATCTTCCAATAGCACGATGTCGTCCTTCATTCTTTATGTCGCCAAATGGACTTGGACATAGGSAATAGCACAGGTATCTAACTGTGAGGCGGGTGGTCGTAAGCTTATCAAGGTTCCGAGCATCGCTACAGTTCCACCTGGGCGATGTTGAAACTGGTCGCTACGCCTTTATGTCTATGCATGCATACCGCCGTTTTTTTACGGCCACCTAGCGCGAAAGTTTTCAAATCGACTAATTCAAAGTGTTATGCCATGGAAGACTTCAAGAACTTGGTGTACTGTTCATCAGTATATCCACCAAAGACATGAATATAGTGGTGCAGATACTGCAGCCTTGGTGCGAGAAGCCGACGTTGTCGAACGCTGGTGCATTGGATAGCATGGAAAATGAAGCAAGCTCTACGATGAAGGTGGTCGTGACAATCCAAGATTTCTGGACAAAGTTAGACCCGTCAGCGTGGCTCAGAGGAAGAGATATAAGGCACTAAGGAACAAGTAAACGAGCGGTACGTGCGACTAGGAAAAATCGGCACCAGCACACCAGCTACAACACAAATTTGACAACAAGGTCAATGAACTTGTCCAATATGGTGCTGTCGATCTAAGAGGAGTTCGCCACTGGAAGGGTTTGCATTTAGAACATGTCTGGATAGTGATGGAATAGACATGGTCCATCACCGCCATCGTTCTTCGTTCTCTCAACTAATAAAAGCAAACTTACGAATATTGGTAGGGGATCACAAAAAAAAAACTAACCAAAYGGTATGCGAAACCACAGTGGATGTACGCGAATGTAGAAAAAGAACGGCTTCCAGTCTGGGGAGTCAAGTTGCTTAAATGTTGGTCCTTTCATCAATGGTCGCGTGACCATTGGATCAACAACGTCCAACGTGCCACGTATTCAAGTCCGCTTGGGCACCACAGTTTTTCTTTTCTCCCGCAACATGTATAATAAATCGTTACGTCCGTCTTCTACTCTAGCATAAACTGACTTCTCTTAGCAGTGGGAGTGCTCTAGGCAGTTGGAGTGCAGAATGGTCAATAATTGATGATCGCTGAGTCGAAATCGTTGCGCTCATGCTCTTTTTTCGGGCAGAATGCTTTGATATTCGGGGGTCATCTTTTGGGTTACTTATGACAAACTATGCAGGACTTKAATCACTTCATTTGTTTTAATCTGTCTCGCAGAGCTGCTACCTTCTTTTTAGAGTCCTCTGGAGACCTGGTTTCAATGCGAACTTCGCTCTGTAAGCTCAATGTGTAGTAACTTGGGCAGTAAGTCCAAAAAAATCTT
>JNHV02000812.1:0-10426 GCA_001691785.3 Amanita brunnescens Koide BX004
TAGGTGACTACCTAATAAAAAACTACTGCACAAAGTAAGTCGTAGCGATGATGACAGGGAAAAGGGAGGGAAACAAAACAAAGGCACGAAGCCTTGTGGTGCAAATGCTCGCCCGAAGGCGAGGGGGTTCCAAAAATTAGTAGCACTCAGTGGACATCCAAAGGAGCGTCCACAAAAGTGAAAGCTGACGGGTTCTTCAAGAGGAACCCAGTCAGCTTTGAGTCGTTGCGCCTGTCTTTCCCCCAATCAGTCATAGACGGAAACTTATTCACATACCCTGGACATTCAGTTAATACGTGGCGACGCGTTTGAACGGTGTTTTCGTCGCAGCGGGGACACGAGGTAGGCTCTTGCGGGAAGAAACGGGTCCTATATTCACCCGTCGGGGCATGGTTTGTAAGGACATGGGCAATGCGGCTCAAATGGCTTGGGTCCCCCTTTGCCATATTGTGGAAGAAGTTTTGCGCGGGTTTCGCGAAGGAGGGCTTGAAGGTTTTCTTCTTCCGACGAACGGGGAGCCATTGGGACCCCCTGTATGTGGCATCTTTCCAGAGGCGTTGCCATTCGCGCTCGGCATCGCGTCTCTGTTCGGCTATGAAATGGGAGCGGAGGATGCGAGGGGGGTTCGTAGGGCAATGCCCCAATCCAACCTTGGTGAGCTCGTCGGCTCGTTCGTTTCCGAAGACGCCTTGATGGCTTGGTGCAAAGCGGATGGAGATCGATCGTTGTTGGCTACCGGATAGCCATGAGTGCAATAGGAGGTTGATCCTGACGACCGACATCTGGCTGGACTTTACTTTGAAGTTGAAGAGCGAGTTGGCAGCTGCTTTGTTGTCTATGATGATGGTGACGTGTTCTTGATCGGACTTGGTAGTGACGTGTTCAAGCGCAGCCTCGATGGCGCGGAGTTCAGCGTCGAAGGAGGAGGCAGCTGGGCACCATCCATAGGCGTCGTGCCAAGCTCCGTCGTGGAAGACGGTGAAGGCGAAAGCCGCCCTGTGGTCGTTGTGGTGGTATGCTCCATCCGTATACACCGTGGTGTTGTTGGGCTTCGTGTGCATCTGTTCGATCTCGGTCTTCAGGTTTTCCACCCACGCCGTGAAGTTCTTGGTCCCTTTCTTTGGTGATGACGTGTCGATTGTGACGCGATCCCCGAAGAGATCGAGGACCCGTACCCCAGGTTGCTGGAGCTCCGAGGAGTGTTCGAATTGTTCTTGGATGAGATGGGTCCGGAGGCGTCGGAAGGGGACGTCGCTGGGCAGGTGGGTGGGCCTGGTCTTCCTGGAGATCCATGCGTAGGTCGGATTGGTCCATTTTTGTTCCATAGTAGTGCGTAGGATATGGTTATACGGCAGGGCTGCGATGCGTGCGCGAAAGCCGTGGAGCTGTGCGTTAAGCAGCATGACAAGTGGAGGGAGCCCGGCGATTACTTCCCTTGCTCCAATTGGCGTAGTACGAAAGCAGCCCGTTATCCATTTGCATGCATGGGTGTGGACCTTGTTCATTTTTAGCAATTGCTTCTTGATTCCGGCGCCGTCTTGCGCAAACCAGAGCGGAAGGCCGTAAGCGAGGACCGGTAATACACAGGCCTGGTATGCGTGCCTCTTTTGAAGTGTCCCCAGGCCACGGATTGAGGAACCGAGCATTCGCATTGCCCGTATAGCACTGAATGCCCTGTTAAAGTAGAAAGATATGTGAGCGTTCCAGTTAAGATCCGAGTCAAAGAAAAACCCAAGGTATCGGATTATCTTTTTTGGCTTGATGGTCGTCCAGGCGTCCTTGGCCGACATGCTGCGTATCCTGACAGGCGGTTGGTGGCCGAGTTCAACTAGCTTTCTTCCAGGTCCCTTTGTCAGGTATCCCGGGAAGTGAATGAGTTCCGTCTTGTCGGCGTCAATGAACAGACCAAGTCGGGCGAGCACATCCTGGATGCGGTCGAGCCGTTCTTCTATCCTTCTTGTATTTTGTCGGAGCGACTTAGAAGCGCAGTATAGCAGACCATCGTCGACGAAGAAGAGCGACCGCACGTTTGGCGGGGGGAAGGGAAGGGGGATGGCAATCTTGATACCAGCAGCCAGATAAATAGCTGACAGGATAGGCGATATGCAGTCTCCTTGGGGCGTGCCAATGCTAAAGTCGTAAGGTTTGGACGTGGCCGAATCCCACCGGTAGGTTGTGACCCTGCTGTCGAAGTATGACGCGAAGATGCGTATCAGCTCTTCTCCGAAGCTGAATCGCCTGAGGACCATTTCGGTGACCTTGTGAGACAGCGACGGGAAGAATTGGGAGATATCAAAGGCACAAGCCGTGGAGTGGAGGCCAAGCTCCCTTGATTCTGCCACAAAAGATGCGAGGATGACCCCGGCATCAATAGTGGAGTGTTTCTTGACGCCCCCGCATTGGCCGGGGTGGAGGATGCCGTACTTAAGGCAGTCATATTGCATGCGCGTGGCGATGACCTTGGTGAGGAGCTTGCCGATTGTATTGAGGAGGCTGATCGGGTGGAACGCTTTGGGGATATTGTAGCTTGCCTTGTTCGGCTTGGGGATGATAACGCATGTGGATTGCTTGAACCACGTGGGCCAGTGCCCGGAGCTTCTGATGCAGTTAAAGAGGTGACACGTACCCTCAGGGGCACCTTGCACTTGGAATGCACGTTTGAGGAGTTCCCACGATATGCCATCCGGGCCTGGGGCCGAGTTGCTGCCGGTAGCGGAGACCGCGTCTAGAACTTCTTGGGTTGAGAACGGGGGGAAGGCCCTGGACGGCATTGGATTTAGACTACGCAGGAGGTCGCGTGCGTCGTCTTCCGATGGGGATTGCTTCGATGCCTTGGAGAATTGATCGTGCATGATGCTGAAGAGGTCTTCAATGCTGCTTGGGGGGGCTCCATTGACCTGGATGGTCGAATAGGGTGGCGGGGGTCGCGGGCGAGTCCAGCGTACACCTTCCCATGGCCTTTTGATGGCCGTCATGACCGCAATCTTTTCTTCAAAGAAGGCATTGCGGGCCTTGCGCGTGACTGCGTTATATGCCTTAAGGTTTTCCTTGGACCTGACCAAGTTGTAAGCGTCCCTATAGATTTGGCACTCTTCGTTCCACCACGAGGAGCCGTGGGGCCTCGAGGTGATCGGCGTTTTAGCCAGGCTCGCCCATTTGTCCGCAAAGACGCGAGACAGGAACTGACCCGTGCTTTCGGTGTCGATGTTGCTTCCTAAGTCGGGAATTGAGGCAAGCGTGGTTCCGAGGAAAAAACAGTATTCGTCCTCTTCCTCCGAGTCCTTGGAGATGTACGGTTTGCCCGGTCTCGGGAGTTGTGACCCAAAGAGGCATGTGATGAGGGCGTGATCGCTCCTCCCCCTGTTTTCGAGTGACATCTCTATCGCGGGCTCCAGAGCGCAGAGCCGGTCGTTGAGGAATAGGAGGTCGATAACGGAGGTAGAGCCTCTTCCGTTAGACCAGGTTGGCTCGTCTTCATCATTCAGAAGATCCATGCCGGCTTCGGACAGAGCGGAGTACAGAGCGAGGGCAGTGTTGGAACCCCTCTGGACGGAAGAGTCCCACAGGGGCGAGTGGAGGTTGAAATCTCCCTGTACTACCGCTAGATTAGGCAGGGCGGGGAGGGTTTTGATGAAAGATTCAACGGCGGCATTCTGCCGGGCTGGGCGATTGTAAACGTTGACAACGGTGAAGTCGTGACCCTTGAGGTAATTGTGCTTCAGTTGTACTGCGAGGACGTCCCGATGGACATCGGGACGCTCAACCGGGAAGATCTGGTATGAATTTGACAGGCGTTTGTTGACGTATATAGCGACTGCGGAGTTGGGGAAGGCAAGGCGTCTGTCGACGCATATCCACGCCTTGTGAATAACCGGGCCGACGAGGTCCTCTCCTTCTGGATTGGAGGCGCTAGGGACTTTTCGTATGAAATTTATTGGGGCTTCTTGGATGAAAATGATGTCTATGGCGTTGCGCCGTGAGTCAAGGAGGTCATGGACGGTTTTTCTGGATTTGTGGGCATTTTGGAACAGATATCGCATGTGTTTGTGCGACACTGTGTTCACGAGAGGCTGTAAGGGCGTAATAATCATAGGAGAGGGACTTCAGGGCTTCCAGCTTGATTCTCAGGGGTGACTAGGTCAATGACGCTCGGGGAGGGGGCTTGTTCTGCTTTTTCTACCGCATCGGATTCTCTTGTCCATTGGGACGTATTCCTGAACTCTTCAAGCCGCTTTTTGATGCGGGATACCTCTTCTTCGACATGTCTAGACTTTGTTTTAACCGATGCGTCCTTCATGTGTTCTGGGGCATGAGATGCAATGACCTCATCGATGTATGTGATGGGGGAGATGGAGCCTTGCCTTTGGTTATCGGCATCCCAGTCGTCACTGACCGCGTCAATACGTGCTATGCCCTCATCCGGAAATGTGACCTTCTTATGTTTCTTTAGGACCTTGGTAAAGCCGCCGTCGTCGACAGGCGGGCCGGCAGAATAATCGCCTGCCATGCGTTTCCTGACCCATTCGGGGGTATTGTTTGCGGCCTTATTCCTGGCCCGGTTTTCATCACGCCTCTTTTTAGTGTTGTCTGACGGGTGTTTAGCCTTGAAGGTGTCGATTTGCCACTGGCGATCCGTACGCTTGCGGTAGAACTCGCAATCTTTGCTAGTCGCAAAATGGTTGCCGAGGCAGTTGAAGCACTTTGGTACACATATGTGGCCCGCTCCCTTCTTGCATGTGTCGCAGAACCTTTCGTGGTTCTTGTAGTCATGGCCTTCACCACACTTGGAGCATCTGAGCACATTGGAAGTGCAGTTGTAGCCGCCATGGCCCCACATCATACACTGCCCGCAGAAAGGTTGGACCTGCTTGTCAACCCACCGCAGGCAAGGCCTAGTGGCGCCCGAGAAAGATACGACCGAGCGCATCAAGCGCCGCCCGACATTGCCTTGTTCGTCGTCCACGATAGTGAGCACAACGATGCCACTAGCCGCCTCCCTGTCCTTGCTCAGGAACTTGGGGTCACTGAAGAACGAGACATCCGCCCACGCGGAGTTGGCTTTGATGTCGCTGTATAGATCAGCGGAGTCAGTTGGGGAGCCATCCTCGTTGAACCTTGGACCAGCCATGAACTTGAGCGACGTGGTGGGGGGGCGATTGAGGACCTCCACCTCCGAGTCTTCGTCTACTTGCCCTTCCGGGATGTCTTTGCGGATGCTGCGCTCAATGGCGACCTTGAGCATTTCGCCCAGGGGCTGAGCGCACTTGAGCAGGAGGTTAGACCTCGCGGACCACTTGGCTGAAGTGATAGGGTTGGCCTTGTAGGCCTGGACTTCGTCACTGTTCGCATTTTTATTAAGGATGCCTATAACGGCGTTAATGAGGCGTGACCCGGATGCTTTGTAGAGCTCTGCCGTCGCGGGGCAGCGAGGGATTCGCAGGTGAAGTTCGGAGGCCCTAGTTCCCCTTGCGCCAGGTTTCGTCATGATCTGCTTGCTGGTTTCAAGGGCGCGCCATGTGTATTTCTTCTTTTCCTTAGCCGCGTTGACTGCTGAGGCTTCGGATCCACCTGAGAAGCTCGCGCCTCCGGCGACAACCTGTGCCATGGTGAGCTTAGAGTAGTTGAAGACCGGGGGCGGCGATGGTTTAGGAATCACCGGGGGAGGGGTCCTCGAGGGGGCAGGGGATGACGAGCGCGAGGCCTTGGACTTGTTGCCTTTGGCCAGATCCGGCAGAGGTCCTGCCTTGGAGACGGTGCTGATCGCCGAAGAGATTGCACTCGATAGGGGAATGTGCGGGATGGCAGTCACCATCGCCGTCACCATGGCAGCGATGTGATCCGAGTACGCATTCCTGTAGTCCCAGTAGGGCTGAGACATGGGGAGGTCATCAGGGGGTTCAAAGCCCCACTTAGGCGCGTTGCTAGTCTTGCCCGCCGTTTGCTTCGGAGGGTTGGGCGACGTGAGTTTCTTTTTCTCCTGGCTGGCACGCTTAAGCGTTTCACTCTTTTCCTTATAGGCCTTTTCCAGGAACGCGATGCGCTCCTTCGCTATAGCCAGCTCGCGTGATATGCTTGAATTTACGTCCGCACCATCCGTGGATGCCCTCGACTTGAGGCATTGAATGCGAGACTCATAGACCTTCTGCTCGGCGTCATGTTGAACCTTCATCGTCGTGATGACAGATTTGGATGCTTCGAGTTCGGCCTTAGCGCTGAGGTGGAGGAGCTCGAGATTAGCATGCTCTTTCATCATTTCGACAGATGTTGACTCGAGGGCCTCAATGACAGCGTTTTTGTCATCAAAGTCCTCGTTCATTAGGCTGATCTGCAGGGTCATAGCTGTGTTTTCCTCCTCGGCGGTGCGGAGCGCTGCCTTATCATGTTCGATGATCTTATTAAGTCCGGCTTTTTCGTCCTTGAGCAGGGCGACCTCTTCTTGGAGAGCCTCGAACTGCACTGTGTTCGCGACGCCTCCTCCTGATTTCACAATGTCTTCCATCGCAGCCTTGAGATGGTTTCTGTCCCTCCGCAACCTATCGCAGGTCTCTGACAACTTCTTAACGTCTGTGAGGGCTTGGTTCCGTTCGTTTCGGATTCTGCTGAGAGTCGTTTGGGCACCATGAAGCTCTTCTTCCGTACGGACAAGCGCGCTGGCATCATTGAGGAGGGTTTTCACCACCTCAGCGGGTCTGCATTCGGCGTCGGAGTCCCATGACCTCGCCAACCCGATGAGGAGACAGATAAAGTCATCCTGCGACCCTTCGATGGAGTCGAATTGGAATAAGTCCGTGATGGCATGGTATATCGTTTTCCACGAGGTGGTTGAGGAGAGCAGAACGTCTAGCTCTTCGGAGAGGGCATTGATGTCTACGGAGCCACGTTTGACGAAGTGGGTAGGGTCCTCATTGTCAATCTGCAAAACTTTCTCTTTGTGCGCTGTGTGAACATACCCAGGCAGGGTTTTGAGGTCAGAGGGAGGCTTGCTCCATTGATACTCGTGGGCAAGAGGGGGGGCCACAACGTCAGGCTTGGGGAGAACAGTCTCTGTGACAGAAAGCAGCTCAGAGGCGACCGAAGACGGGCGGGAGGGCTCGCGGGAGCTCTGTCCTGATTTGGGTTTGCGTCGCTTTCCTTTCTCTGCAGCTGATTGGACTGTGGAAGGTCGCGAGAGGGCGTCAATCTCATCAATGGATTCCTGCGTGGGGGCAGCAACCTGAATCTTCACTGTGGAGTCTTCCTCCGCAGTATGCGCGGAATCATCGGACCATGCTTTCTCGCTTCCAGCGCCCCCCCTGAGGCGCTCAGCCAGTTTCGTGGGCTGCGAGCTCGTCGGTGTGGGGGCTTTGGCAATCGTGCAGGGAACCCATGGCGTGCTGCAAAGGCAGCACTCATTTGCTTGATTGTGGTCACAGGCCCAGTGGAGGCATTTGGTACATCTCATTCTCTTCGCCGCAGGAGCGGTGTGCATCACTTGGCATTTGCAGCATGTGATGCCAAACCGGCAAGCAGAGCATGCATCAGTTACATGTGGGCAGGACACCGCATGTACAGCGTGTATCGCAGCCATGGCCATGATAGGGGTAGCGGCACCAGATTGATCGGGCGAGATCTGGGAAGAGGCTTCGGGCGAGGCCTGGAAGACCTCACCTCGTATCTCCGTGGGGATGGGAATGACTCCCGCGGGCTGCATGGAAGTGGCAGGTGCAGGGCCAGCAGGGACGAGTTTGAAAGGCGGCGTCTCGCCAAGCAGGGTGGCGATGGCCGCGGGCTTAGGAAGCCCTTTGCCGGGGGAAGCGTGAGTCTTACTCGTGTCGCTTGACAGGACGGGTTTGACATCGGCTTTGTCGTTTGACAGCAGCAAAGCATTGATCTTATTGGCCATCGCTTTTTCGGCCTTGGTCATTTTTGGAGCAGGAGCAGCCCGGGGAAGCACAGGGAAGTCGGAAGCTTGCGGCGGAGGGAGCGGGAGGTCTAGGGCAGCAGTGGAGAAGGAAACCTCCTCACTGTCACATTGGGCCAAGAATTGCTCAATGGGCCTCTTTGATTTGATTTTGGAGCCGTTGACCTTGCGCAGGCACTTCATGTTACATTGTCCGCAGAGGAAGACAGTGTCTTCGTACTCTTTGTATGAGCAGTCATCGAATTCAACGACGGTGACAGCATATTTGGCAACACGGGGGTTCTTTTTTGCATCATAGCTGCAACCCGTGGAGTCACAGTAGATGGTGTTGTTGAAGTCCCAATCCTGACGCTCAGGTTGGTCCCAATAGGAGTCCGAGGGTGGACAGCCGTCTGCTGCGCGCTCAGCTGACGACGTTGTCGACGCTGGGCGGGGGGCAGGGGGCGAGAAGAGAGGGAGAAGGGGGGATGTGAGCTGCTTTGCTGGCAGCTGGACTGAGGGTTTGGGCGAGGAGGGCGATTTACGCCGCATAGTCGTCCAATTTTCGCCTGGAGCCATGCTCAACAGGCTAGACAATGCTTGCGGATTGTCGACGCAGGGAGAGGAGAGGATCGCAAGGGGCAGGAGGGGAGGGGACGTCGAAAGTGAGGGGGGATGGTGGGAGTAAGAAGTCAAGAAGCGATGTGTTGCCTGACATCAGGGCATCAAGCTCGTCGGCAATCTTGGAGATATCAGCGTCACCACGTTTGATGAAGTGATACGCATCCTCATCGTCGCATTGTAGAATGGCGTCAGGCCAGTCAGCATGCTTGTATCCAGGGATGGCTTCCGCTGGTTCAGGGGTAGAGGACCACGTGAGGTCGTCATAACGTATGTGTGTGAATGCATCAATTTCATCGGCTGAGGACATGGGGAAGGGGGGAGGGGTCGGAGGAATGACAGGCCGGACTGTGTCGTCGCCCGCCGCAGAAACGGATGAGTCGTCTTCATCGTCGTCCTCGGTGGTGGAGCCAATGGACGGCGCCCCACCATAGAGGCGGGCGGCGGGCCATGGCATACTCACCAGAGAAGAATCGCTCTCAGTATTAAGGGCAGGAAGGGGAGGCGGAGAGGGACTCGTGACATCAGATTTGCCCTGATCAATTCTGTTCCCGTGACCGTGATCGCATGAGGCTAGTGGGTGGGCTCTCGGGACCCAGAGGAAGCCGCATGAACAGCAGGCATCGTTATCATCAAGGTCGCACGCCCAGTGGAGGCATGCGCTGCACCTCATACGTTTTGTGCCTGGCGCAGTGTACATGACTTGGCACGTGCAGCATGTAATGCCAACGCGGCATATTGCACATGTGTTCGGGTCGTGGTGGCAGGCGTTGGAGTGCGCGACCTGGAGGGCTGCGACAGCGAGAATAGGGGTAACCGGAGATGGAGCGCGGTCCGGTGACGCCGATGGAGCAACATCTAAGACAGGTGATGTGGCAAGACTTAGCACAGGCGGGGGACTAGTGGGAAGTGGCTCCTGTGGAACCTTTCCCATAGGTCGTTCTAGAATGTTCCGGATAGGGGGCTCCGGGGTCTTGACAGCAGTGGAGCTAGGAGCCTTGTGGCGCTTGACAGCAGGCTTGACGGCAGGTGCAGGAGGAGCTAGGAGAGCATTGATCTTACCCTGGGTAGCCTTTTCAGCTTTAGTAAGTTTTGGGGCAGGTACCTTTGGGGGGGGACCCGGGTTGGGGATGCAGGGTGTCAGGGGGGGAAAATCCGCAGCAGAGGGGGGAGGGAGAGGGAGGGCAAGGGCGTCCGGGGAGAAGGAGTCGTCCTCGGTTCGCTGACGATGCAGGAAGTCTTCTTCGGAAACGAACGAGCCAACGAGCTCACCAAGGTCGGATTGGGGCATTGCCCTACGAACCCCCCTCGCATCCTCCGCTCCCATTTCATAGCCGAACAGAGACGCGATGCCGAGCGCGAATGGCAACGCCTCTGGAAAGATGCCACATACAGGGGGTCCCAATGGCTCCCCGTTCGTCGGAAGAAGAAAACCTTCAAGCCCTCCTTCGCGAAACCCGCGCAAAACTTCTTCCACAATATGGCAAAGGGGGACCCAAGCCATTTGAGCCGCATTGCCCATGTCCTTACAAACCATGCCCCGACGGGTGAATATAGGACCCGTTTCTTCCCGCAAGAGCCTACCTCGTGTCCCCGCTGCGACGAAAACACCGTTCAAACGCGTCGCCACGTATTAACTGAATGTCCAGGGTATGTGAATAAGTTTCCGTCTATGACTGATTGGGGGAAAGACAGGCGCAACGACTCAAAGCTGACTGGGTTCCTCTTGAAGAACCCGTCAGCTTTCACTTTTGTGGACGCTCCTTTGGATGTCCACTGAGTGCTACTAATTTTTGGAACCCCCTCGCCTTCGGGCGAGCATTTGCACCACAAGGCTTCGTGCCTTTGTTTTGTTTCCCTCCCTTTTCCCTGTCATCATCGCTACGACTTACTTTGTGCAGTAGTTTTTTATTAGGTAGTCACCTA
>JNHV02000813.1:0-10416 GCA_001691785.3 Amanita brunnescens Koide BX004
ACTTGGTGCGATCATGGATCAAGGTCGCTTCTCAGACGATGAATGTTCCTGGAGTGCTACATACTCCCTCACTATCGGTTGGACTTGTGCATGGCCCCGTTTCGCAGCCTTCAAACTTGTCAAAGGAGCGTGAACAGCACGATGCGATGCAGGATATCAAGTTTGTAGGGTTGAAATGGCTTAGGGATAGATCTGAATGCGGGAATGAGGAATGTACTAGTCATTAAATAGTCCTTGATAGCGATACGCTACGCGGAGAGAAGTTGAAACTGGGTATGTAAGGTTATGCACATACGCGAGAGAATACTCAATTCCAACTGTTATTATGCCCGCATTCGGGTTTGGCAGCCCAAGTGACACTACGTTTGTGTCGCACGGTCCATGTCCGCATTGGGAGGCTCGTGCAGATACAATATGACGATAAGGAGCACTGTTACAGGCGCCGGAGGCAAAGATATGATCCGGTAGCCACCATTTGATGAATATCTATCTGCCGGATATCCCGGGGTGGTGTGTATTTGAGTCGCGAATAATGCGGACTCGTACTCCACGTAGTCGTTTCCAAGCCAAGCCGTGATTCATAAGCGTTTGGCAGGACATAGCCAGGTACATTTGAAAGCGGTGATAGTGTCATGATAACCAGTTTAGGAATGATCTTTGTCAGTTGGCAATTATTTTAGCGCTTGCTAGGGCTTTTCGATGTCGTCAGATTAGTTAGCGGTCGAATGAAAGGCGTGATATCCTGGGAAAGCGCGGCGCCGCGCGCAGTCGCTCTCTTGTACTACTCGGCTCCGGCTTTCTCCAATACAGTATACCTATGGGTCGCTATCTTGCTCAGGCTATACTCGCCGTCGCGACCTTTGCTGTCGCAACTGCGTCATTGATTCCATCGCTCGTTGTTCAAGACGATGTCCAATACAATTTCGATACTCATATCAAGCCTAATATCAAAGTTCCCGTCGCATTGGGCGTAATGAGTCAATGCCCTGACGCCCTTATATGCGAGTCCATCTTCGACCAGGTGTTGCACAAGGTTGCAAACAAGATGGATCTGACGTTGCGTTACATTGCATAGTGTGTCGTTGGATGTGATTTCGTCTTACTGCTCTAATCTCGTGCATCTAGTGTTGACCCCTCAGAACCCGTCTTTGGAGCGAGATGCTTGCATGGACCCCAAGAGTGTGCCGGGAATGTGCAGCAACTTTGCGTTGCCAAGTATTCACCCTCCAATTGGTTTGAGTTTGTGCAATGTCAAAACTATGAAGGGAGGAAGCACGTTGGCGAGCCAGACGTTGCCATAAAGTGCGCCTCCCTAATCGATATCGATTGGAATGAAAGCAAAGTTGGCGAGTGCGCTGGGCAGGATGGCAGCGGGAAAGGCGAGGAGGGCATTAAGCTACTGCAAGAAAGTGCCGCTTCCACGGCCGAAGACAATATAACGTAAGTTTCTCCTTTATAAATCCAGTACAGCCAATCTACAAATCCACAAAGCAAAAGTTGCACCGTAGTTATAAATGGTGAAAAGGTCTGCGTACACGATGGTACATGGAAAGAGTGCGAGGTGAGCTATGCCTTTTGTACGCTTCGTGCACCGGCTAATATAGATATTCAGAAAGGCCATACTGTTTCCGATTTCGTCAAGCAGATTGACGACGTATATGACTTTTTGAACGGGGATTAAAACCAAGTGGAATGCGAAATATGATAATTGCAGCAACACATTCTTTCGAGCGGTTTTGTATAAGCAAAGGAAAGTTGGAATGAAGCGGCGGACCACGCAAGTCGCCGGCCCAGGCAAAAGAACTCGTTCCAGTGGACGCCCGTATGTTGTAATACTTGTCCTAATATAAGACAGATGTATATTTTCCAGTATATCAAGTACGTGCGCTGCCCAGTGACTTTCCATAAAAGTGACGATGAGTTGTTTGGACGTACTTGGAAGGAAATGCACAAACTAGTGGTATGAGCGTGATGCGCCAGTTGAAGCTTGAAGCCCTGCACTATATGAACTCCACGTCTATGCATAGGGTTGCAATGAACGCGTGAAAACGAGATCTGAAAAGTATGTCGTTGCAAGGTCAAACTCGTGGGCAATCAACCGTCAAATGTTGGCTGATATCACCGAGTATCTGTTCATTGCTGCTTTCATTGGGGAAAAGGATGTAGCCTTCTATGAGTCGCCGGATGTTTGTTGAGGGCCTTGGAGCTGTTGGGGAGGCGAATAATAAGGTACTCAGGATGAAAAATCCCTTTTGGATTTTGAGACTCTCCCTTGCTTTGAAGAATAGTGCAGGACAGACGGAGCTACCGGATGCCATTCGACGATTGGGGCAGGCTGACATTCGAAAAAGAACGAGTTACCGGTATTCCCCGAGGCGCGACTTGTAGAACTTCAATCAGTCGGCCTCGGACCTGCCATGCGAAGCAGTAGTTACTTCGAACGTTGCATTGCATTCAAGTAGTGCAGGCACTACAGCCTGTGCTCGCTAATTTTTTGGAAATCACGGGATTGCTGGTATTGAAACGTTGCTAGGAGAGCCTCAGCAGGCCTCAGCCCGGCCCGCCTTCAAAGCTATAAAAAGGCACCTGGAAACCTTCTAACCCCGAGCCGGTCTCCATTCCATTTTCGAATAGGTTGTACTGACCGGGTGCTGAAATATTGCCCAGGATATCAATCATGCTGATTTCCTACGCCCTGTTCATCTTTGCTCTCACTTCTTCTGTCGTTGCACTCCCTCCCCCGCGGCCGAGACCGCAAGGCGACGATGGCTCAGGCTGTTTGTACGATAGCGGTACTGGTTGGAAACCTTTAAATACGCCCCCCCAGAATAAACATCTTGATCAACTTATACCGTTAATACCTAAAGATGATCAGGTTATACCGTTCATCAAGGATGCGGTAGTGGTGTAGGCTCATACTCCAATCCACTTGACGCACCTCGGCAGACGTAATACGTTTATGTAGTAATGCACTTTCGTTGATGTAATACATCTTTTTTTCGTCGACCTCAATTTTTTAATTCTGCCGTTCTTGCTGATATGCCTGATGTGCGCCTAAATGCCAATGAGTCTGTGCGGATCCACAACTCTCAAACTGAGTAATATGATCACATCAGTGCTTACCGAACATGCAGGGCCAACTAGCCCTGCATTCTAGCGAGCCATCGAATGCTGCACACCATCGATTGAAGATATACGCTTGCGTACCATATCAGTGCTGCAAAAGCGCCCCCGTCGGTATCGTAGAAATTCAAGTTCTAAAATACCATGCTCCGAATATCCCCATGCGGCTTATTTCCCCACAGCCGACACTCATTGGTTTCCGGGGTTTGCAAATGAACCAGAAGGTCAATGCACAACCATCCGAACAAATCTCTCTCGTCTGTGGATACTAGTAGATCACTCACTCTAGAACGATCGGAAGATGATCAGCCTATCACCCGCGCTTCAGAAAGTCCAATACCGACCGAACAATATACCCCATCGGAGCATGAAATCCGGGGACCTAATATAACTGCAGAAGAAGGTGGTCTCGCTAGGGGGGGTAGTATATCCAGTCTACGCTCCGTCRATCCAAATAGCATCACTTCTCTGACCACTGAGCCTATCCTGGAAAAGCCAGATGGCGGTGAGTGCGTCAGCGTCCCAAGGAAAAGCGAAGGACAAGCCGCGGCGTCACCTGATAAAGGCGAATTCTTCCGCGAAGCCATGCGTGAACTGGGTTATCTGGATATTTCAGCATGGACGGAGCACGGACACAGACCCTTCGGCCCCAAACTTTCTTTCAGCGCCGACGAGAACGGGCGGTACATAGACGATTGGGGGGAAAGCCTATCACAAGAACTCGCCCAGCCTTCATTCTATCGCGGAGGGTCATTATCCCTCAACAGGTCGACGAACGCTCATGAGACAGGTGTAAGCCACCACCATGACTCGGGTTATGGTGAAGGTTCGTGTCACTTATRATTATGTGTATTGGGATTTCTTTGACCGTATGCAGTCTACCAGCGTCTGTACAACTCCGCAAGCGATCACGGCATCACTGACTGGAACGAACACGCCGAGGATCATCCTCTCCGTCCCTCACCTGAGCTTCGTAAATCCGGAGAAGCGGAAGAGGCTAAATGGCTGGAGGAAGGAAAGGGTGAAGAAGTCTGCCATAGAGAGGAACAGGAAGTAAAACACAAGAAGAAGGAAAGGTTAGGCTTATGYGGGATTTTCCGTTATTCCGATTTTCGCTGATCTTATTTCACACAGGTCAGGCGCATGTAGTCGATGTAMAACTCTGAAAGTCAAGTGCGAGTTCAAGACAGACAGAGATGCTTGCAAGAGCTGCCTCAACGGAGGTCATGAATGTGACGGGTCAGGCGCATGTAGTCGATGCAAAACTCTGAAAGTCAGGTGCGAGTTCAAGTCCGACGCAGATGCTTGCAAGCGCTGTCGCGATGGCGGTCACGAATGCGCAGGACCCATGTGGGAATTTACGTTGGATAGATTTTCACTCGTCTCATTCCATACAGGCTCGGCGCATATAGTCGATTGCGGGTTCAAGATCGATACAGATCCTTGCTAGCGCATTCTCATTGGCTATCACGAATACGATGTCGCCTAAAGCATCGCGCACCTACGTGAGTTTTTGCAATTAATCCGTGATTGCAAGGTCWCTACTCACTAGCTCATTCTACGTATCAGAAAACGCGACCTTTTACTTAACCAGATAAGAGCGCAAGCTGCTCAGATTCAGAACTTCATGTTTCAGCTCGACAGCAATTCTGAATGGCCATTGACGCCACACGTACTCCATTCGTTGCTTGTTAAGGTGTGTTTCTCCGAGGTATTAGTGCGCCGCAGCCTACAACTTCTGCTAGCTAATGGCAATCCGAGGTCCACTGGTTAACGACAATACACTTTTACTTTTTCACGAACTGTTGGACATTCCTGATGCTACTATTGCCTCTTGCGTGGAGACTACTAATCCAGAGGTCGAATTATTCCTTGATTTTCTCCTCCAGGTATATTCAAATTTTCAGTGTTTACAACGATTGGTAATTTACTTGTTTAGCTATTGCATAAAGGTAATTTACAAGTTGAAGATTTTGCTCGAGATGCAAAGCGAAAGGCCAGAAAGCTGATGTTCAAGCTGGTGTCCAAGACAAATGTTCTGCCTAGACATCTATTTATTGCTAATATCAGGAAAGATCCTCAAGCCATTGCTGTCGGCGGGTTTGGAAGAGTGTTCAAGGGCAAATATGGTGGACAGCTGGTCGCTCTGAAAATGCTTTACCAAAGTCGTCGTGCTGGGGTGCGTGGGTTTTCAAAATTTGTCCCCAACTTCCTAATGGTAATTCTGTCTGCGAAGGATTCAATTGAGAAAAACCTCTATACAGAAGCACTCGCCTGGCGATCTCTTTCCCATCGATTTATACTTCCTCTGTTGGGAATATACGAAGAGGGGCCACAGCTATTCCTTGTATCACCATTCATGACTAATGGAGCGTTACGTGATTGGAGAAAGGAGCATSTACCTATCCGAATCGGTGAGATACGAAGGCTGGTAAGATATCARCAGTTATCAGAACCGTCAAATAATATCATTAATACCCGTTTAGCTGCTGGAGGTGGCAGAGGGTATTCGGTACATTCACTCGGAAGGAATCGTTCACGGCGACTTACACGGTGTAGGTTTTTGATGCAATGTATTCTCGATCAGCTCATGCCTTACCTACCAGGGMAATGTACTACTAGATTCCGAATTTCGCTGCCAAATCACTGATTTTGGCTCAACTCGGCATTGTGACATGACTGTTACACGATCAACAACAACACTTTCGTTTAATTTCGCTGCTCCGGAACTACTTGGCATGTGCGCGACGTGTGGTGAGCTCGACTGTGATGAACCGCACGATGGTGAGGATGAGCAACATAAAATCAAAACGATGAAAACGGATGTGTATGCTTTTGGTTGCCTTTATTATGCAGTACGTTTTACGTTGTCAAGTAATTTGCTTAGCACATTTAGTGACGTCCTACACAGATATTCTTTGATATTGTTCCGTTTCATGGRAAGAGAGACATTCAAATCATACGGCTCGTCACAAAAGGAGCACGTCCGGAGCGGTTAGAAAAACCGATAATGGAAGATTTCAGATGGGACCTCATTCAGAGATGTTGGAAATCCAATCCTTTTGAACGTCCGACGATGGAAGAAATAGTGACGGAGTTGACTCCACACTATATAAGGCCACATTGCAACGCTGTAGATTAGAATGTATCATGTGTATATGATGCAGCAACAGTGTTACAAGTGTAGCAATATCAGCACTAGATGCGTCATAAGGTGTCCTCCATCTTTGTTGCTTGCCAAGAACCCTTCGGCATCCATCCAAGCCGCTCTTCCGCACAGTCTTGAAATAGCTTATCCGATGCTCTGGCGTACTTCCGTAGGGTACACTCGCCCTCCCCATACCCTCTGGCGCAGAGCGCAGCCCATGCCACGTTTGTCACCAAGTGGCCATATTCACGATTAGGAACTGTGTCCAGAATGACAAAGTATTTCACGGGGAAGGACTTGAAACGGAAGAACCACCCTTTTTTATCTCTCGCCAGTATGGTCAGGTAACCTTGAATCTCCTTGGCTGTCCCGTACAGTACGTCATGAGCAGACCTCATAACTTCCCACTTGCCATAACCTTGCGGCGGATTCGATAGTGGTGCGGGCGGTGCTTCGAACGTTCGGGAGCGCATGTTGGGCAGAGCCTCTCCCGGCCCTGCGCCGAACGCTTCGACAACTTGACCAGGATCGGTCTCCGACCGAGTGATGACTTGGAACAGGTCGGGGCGTGCGCGAAGTTCCCGTAAGAAAGCTCGGGTGAAGTCATCATCCTCGTTCCTGATGGCTCCGAATAAATAAGCTCTGGCTTCAACCTCAGCCCAAACCATGTAGCCACGCTGCTTGGCCTTCTTTGTCGATGGGCATGGATTCGGTATACCGGGCGCACCGGTCGATATCATGTCCGTAACAACAACGCCGCATAAGGAGAGGTGACCGCGCGACAGGCCCGGGTTGAAAGTGCTCGGCTTGTTCTTGCAGAAGCTAGGGGTCGGATAGAGGCCCAGGACACCGAAGGAAAGAAGTCCTATGAGGTCTTCAAAGTTGTTACACAGACGGACGAAGCGATTTTCGACATCCGCAGGTGGTTGAAGTATTTTAAGAAGATACTGATCAATTATTCAAACATGGATTTTGTCGCAAGAGGAGRTGACGCACAAACCAAGCTTCATTTGACATCGTCTTTGAATGTGGGCGGTTGAAAATCCATCCTCCGAGTATCTTGAAGCGATCCTCTGGCGACTGTCAGGGAATGTCTAAAAGAAGACAACAACTAACTTACGAACGGAGCCAACATTGGCTGCGGTGCCATGGTGGAAGATGGCAAGCGCGTCAACTACGGCATCCTTACACCACTTGAGCGCAAACCCCATCATTTGCCTCCACAGGTCAAAGAACCTGATCGCATCCTCGAGGGTGAAATCGTCACTGAGGATAAGGTCCTTCAAGGAYACTTTTTCGAGAGATTTCATGAAGAGGGTCGGTTCATAGAAAATGATCCGCAAAGCATACTGCTGATGTATAAGAAACTCAAGTTGCATGGTACCAGTATCGTTCGTGTCTGCGTCCTTTGGGAGTGACAAAAACGCCTTTATGGCCTTGCAATCGGGGTCTAAGAACACTTCAAACACGTCCAAGAGTAGCCGCTTCCTCCTGCACAGATTTTATGAGTGATTTTATATATCGTAGGAACAGTGAAATTTTACTCTCGAAGCTCGATGTCGATGAGATCTTCATCGCCTGTTTCGGGCAACGCCGCGGGGCCGATCAGTTTTCTTCCTTCATTCCCTACGAGACTATGAACACGATTGGGTGACTGAGTCATCTGCACAGTGTCCTCCGCCGATCGAGGGACAAAGGATGTTGAACGGATGTTCTCGGACTTGAGAAATTCGGACGCCCCGGGGGACCCCGCAATATACAAGTCGTATGCACGAGCCTGCAGTTTATCCAGCGCTTCTACGGCCTTTACCATCTCATTATGCAATAGCTTGAGACGGATCTTGTGTCCTTCGTCGACTRAAAATTCCAAAAAAGTCAGGATTGGACGCTCATCGTATACAAGTTAAGTAATGTCACTTTCTTTTTAGGAAAAATCTCCTAGAGTGTAAATCGCGCCCGGTTCTTTCTGCTCGGATAGCCTCGAGATACTTACGAACCCAACGCGCCTTGTCCCGCGGCACATGCCAGTCTGCGTAGCGACCGATCTGTTCGGCTGTAGGGAGTTGTTGGCCTTGCTTGATTTCATCCACGACTTTCGACGCATCCTTGTACTTTACGTACATGGTAACATACTGGTTTTGGTGAACTTTGCAGCGTGGATGTCCCCCGGTTAAGGGTCGCCCACAGCGAGTCATCTCGTCTTCTTCCATAGTGAGACACATTTCCGGCGCTGAATCTTCAGCGACATCCTTTGGTGGATGCCGAGTCCCCTGACCACTATGTTGTTTCCCTTTCCCTCGATTCTTGGTCTTTTTCCCTGGGCCKGGCATAGTAGCAAGCGTAAGAGCTTGGCGCTCATTTAGAATTAAGGTTTGGCCTGGGATATGTGGGACGGCTTGTCCCGAGAAGTGAGTTCTTCATCCGTGACTTCTGAAGAACTGCTAACTGACATAGCGTGAGAAAGACTGGATAANTTCCACTGGTTACTATCTTATCGTTTCGATAGAAAGTAATGCATACGCAAGGTTCCTTAGGAGGTTATCCATAAGTGACGGTCAGATGCCCGTACATGACCCAGGCTCAAACCCGTCAAAACCTGGACCCATTGCCAAAGGGTACGGGTAGACTTGGGTATGGGTCCGGGTCTAAGTGAAGATACCCGGGGGTTACCCGTACTGATCACTACAAATAAGCATTGTAATTCAGATATCGATTTGCGACTCGCGGTCACCCAGCCGTGTAGGTTGGGCTGCTGGGTCCGGTTTCCTGTTTCTGCAGTCGACGATCTATAATTTATCCTCGTAGAGCAATGACTCTAAACTCACATCCCAGCACGTTAATTATGGCTACTTGACTCGCGGGCCTCGTGTAATGGACATCCAGAAGAACCAGTGGGAAATTAGCAAGTCACGCATCACGGCCAAGATGCCAACATCGACGTAGGAGGTATCACTGATGCGGATGTCACTACGGACTCCTACATAAAAGTAATCAACATCGYTCCTTTAGTTCCCACCTTAAAACCGCGAGCGTGATCGTAACGTACCGTCCATCATCTCCCCATGATATCCACTGGCAGTTGCATGTGGCGGACCTTGTGAAGAATAGTGCACGACCGACGGTTACCGGATGCTGTTCGACGATTGCACACCGTCAAGTTATCGGCATTCCCCGAGGCGCGACTTCAATCAGTCGGCCTCGCGACAAGTTGCATCAGATTCAGCTGATACAGGCAGTGCAAGCATATGCTCACCAATTTTCTAGGGCGTCACGGGGTTGCCAGGAGAGCCTCAGCCCGGCCCGCCTTCAAAGCTATAAAAACGCGCCTGGACGCCTCCTGACCTCGAGCCGGTCTCCATTCCCTTTTCGAACCTCTGCGAGTAGGTCAATGCCCGTTATACTCTGACCGGGTGCTAAAATATTGCCCAGGATATCAACCATGCTGATTTCATACGCCCTGTTTATCTTTGCTCTCGCTTCTTCTGTCGTGGCGGCCCCTACCCCAGTGGAGCCCCGTCCCCCCAGTACACAGCCCCTTCCCCCCAGTACACAGCCCCAGCGAGCATCCGACTCGCAGCCGGCGGGGCGGCCAGTAATACTTGGCCCATACCATGTGCCCAGCGGTAATATAGGGTCGTGGCCCACGGATGAAACCCTCGATGTTATTCTGCCGCACACACCCACCAAGAATGCAGGTGGTGGTGTAAACCCAGCTTGATGATGTACCAAGGAGACTGGTATGTCAACAAAAGCCTCGGCAGACGTGATATGTCTACCCATCCGTTATGTAACGCACTTTCATTGATGTAGTACATCTCTTTTTTTGTCAACCTCCTTTTTTCAATTCTGCTTTGATATGCGCCCAAGTGCAGTGGGCACCGATGAGTCTGTGTGCGCATCCACAACCCTCAAACTGAGTAATATACATATGATCACATCAGTGGTTATCCGATAGCTCATGCAGTGCGTTTGGGCGAGCTATCGAACGCTGCTGGGTTGTCGGCATCGTAGAATTTCAAGTTTCAAGCTCGTTTTCGCCCACAGCCGACGCCCATCGGGTTCCGGGGCCCGCAGAATCAATGCAAATGAACCAGAGAGAGAATGTACAGCCATCCAGACAAATCTCTCTCGTCTGTGGATACTAG
>JNHV02000814.1:0-10388 GCA_001691785.3 Amanita brunnescens Koide BX004
CGACAGGATTCGTGGTTCTTTCAGCGTTAACGAGAGTGCCGTTGGCGAAGCGCTTCCTATCTCCAACAACTTTAGAGAACCACGCTATTGGAGATACTATCAATGGCCTTGGTATCTTTGACTTGGGCCGGAAGAATAAGACCTTGACAAGATGATTGATTCCCACAATTACCTCTACGGCTTGGATGAGATTGCTATACGTTGTAGATGAAGGTGGCCTTCCCAGAATGTTTTCCGATCACRGTGAGCATATGTCAACGTCATTGGGGTATGTGCGTGCAGCCTGCAGCGATCATGGTGGGAACTGGTATAGGTCCAAGAACAGGATCGTTATCAAAGGTAGCTCTGGGGACCGGCGAAGAAAGAAGCCTTGTCTTCACCGCGAACGTTTCATGCCAGAGGGTCGTTTGGTGGCATGAGATCTGAACATCATGCAGTTTTATTCGAAGCGTAAAAGCGATACTGGCCTCTATAGAATGACGGTATCCAGCAATCAAAGTGCGCATTTATGTGCTTGTGTTCGATCTGGAAGGATATTAAGCCCGAAACCCACAAGGGAAGCACGAGTACAAGCCTCTCATCCGACTGCGGGATACACACTATTTGTTTCCGGGTAGGAGAGCGACGCGGGGGGACATAAACGAATTTACAGCTCAAAATAACACATCGCCCAGTGAGCGAAAAAAGAAGAACAGGAAGTAAATGAATGTTACCAGCCTTTCAAATGGTGACCTGAAGCTTAACCGTGCTATCCACGCAGCGTCCTCTTCCTTCATTTCTTCAAAGACATTTTCATCTTGAACTTCTCGTCCCTTTCGGCGAAAGAAGGTTTTTCATCACTGTTGACCTGTCTRATGAACAAACACAGAAGAGAAATCTGCCCTCTTCTCCCCTCCCAAACGAGCCAAAAGTCGCTGTCCAGATGCGCTTCGCAGCGCTTGAGCGCAGGCCGGCTGATGCTTACCTCCTTGTATCCCGCCTTAATCCGCCTGCTGACGGGAGTCTGACCATAGCCAGCCGTAGGGAAGACAATCACCATTTCATCGTGATCCAGCACAGCACTGGCGACCCGACCACCGGCATCTCCTTGGTGAAGCGAATACCGGACGGAGCTACAGAGTCATCAGCAACGTTAACGGGTAAGGAAGTGGAAGTGTGATCCATGAACAACGATGGGTGAGGCGACCAGCACCAGCGGTGATAACGGTGGGAGTTGTAATAGCGTGCACGGCGCGCATAATGTGCATGTTTCAGTCGGCGCTCATAGGCCACTGCTAAGCACAGCAGGGTTCGAGGCCTAACGTTCGCGGCGTGCACAGGCCTAAGGCAGGTGAGGCAGGGGAACGGAAAGTGCCAGCTTCAGGAGTGCTACAAAGCGTCCCTTCGGCCTCGGAACTGACTCTAGATGGAGAAGGACAAGACACTTCTTCGCCTCTACTTATAATACATACAGGGAAAGTAATTAGGATCTACTAATAATTATTGTAATATACAATTTCGATAAATATAAGGCTACAGATCTGGTATTAGAGGAGCGAGTAGTATAAATATAAATATTCAAGATGCAATGTGCCAGTGGGRCAAGGCCATTCAAAATAATTACAGTCAAGAAATTCTATGTCGTTGAATGAACGTGGCGGGGTCATTARTCTTCAGACCTTCTAGTTCTCGTGGGCCTCCCTTCGCGACTTGTGCTTTGCCAATCTTGAGGGGATTGACCTTCCATCCATATTTCGTCTATCGGATCATGTTCAAAATCGCCATCCTTGTAACCATACCGCCGTTGCAACAACTTCAAGAGAGGCTTCCTCAGAGCAGGATCCATACGGACTGACTCCCCAGGGAGGTAGCCACCCACTTCATGGCGCGATAGACTTTCCTCGAAGAGGGCTTCTTCGCAAGTGCAGCCACAATTGAGGAACCCCCTCGGAGCGTTGCGTGGCGGATATACGCGGCGTTCTCTCCTTGAATCGTGCCATGCACATAGCGCATTGCCGGCACGGTTCGGCGAGCAAAACTTTTTAATTCGGGCTTCTGTACGCGCTTCCCATCCAACCTGAAAGTTGGCAGTATGTGGCGGGCGAATGTGGCTGCGCAGTTTTGCAACCACGGCCCTCGCTCGGCGACAATCCTGTTCTAATTGGTGAATTCTCTGGCGAAGAAATGTCACTTCATCGGATGAGGATGTCTGGCGGTAAGGCGCGTTCACAGCTTCCATCTGGCGAGCCAACGTATTGCTTGAAGCAGGGGAGGTGACGTGGAACTGTTCAGGACGCTGGTGTTGAGAACTAGTTGACGATGCTGATGGAAAAGATTCGCGGGAATGATTTCTGGATGGGGTCAAGGTGCTTGTACCTGTTGGAGAAGGGCTGCCGGTACCATCGATGCTGGGATAATAAGTTACWGGATAAAAGTTGGATATCTGGTTAAGTGTTTCCCAATCTGGGGTAGAGAGTGGGGATGCATTGACAGAGGATATTGCAGATTCATCCATGGCGCCCACCAGACTGGAAGTCGAACTGACAACCGACTGTCCGTCCGCTGCGTGGCCTGAAAATGGATTCTAGCGCAACGTGAACACTCAAGCGATTACAAAAGAAGARAAGAATGACGTACGTGAATTAAGGCGTGAGGCACGTCCGAATGTCGTCCAACCGAAGAAGAAACGGAATACGCCCTTCCGACTCGAAATTCGTTGTACGAGGAGGGTATCATGGCCGGAACAGGAATAGAAATTTTGAATCGAGACCTAAGGAATGGATTGTTGCGAGAGAGAGGGGGGTAAGGGGATGGTAGCTGAAGACCCACCCGCCCGCTTAAATATGAAGGAGAGGGAGATCTGAAGATCGGCGTCGTAGCTCTGTCTGGCGGTGCACTGAATAGAGACGAACAAGGCAACGAGAGYCGGCTGTAACATTTTTTCACGCTACCTGGACGATGGATGGATGCCAAAATTAGGAATGCCAGCAACCAAGGTAAATGTTAGGGTTGTGAAGGCGATGTGATCATTATGAGTAGAGGCTGTACCGAAGGTAACGTGTTTTTTGATGGACTTGATGGGATATGTTAGCGTTTCAGGATACAATACGGCGATCAAGGGGACTCCCGAGAGTGTTTCCTCGAGTAAGAGTGAATAATTTTGCTGGTTAGCGCTCAACGCGTTCGACCATGTCTAGCTAGTAGCGTTTGCTGCTTTGAACAAGGCATTCATAGCTTAAAACGTCATGGTAAAACATGTTCGAACAACGTCAGGCCCAACCCTTATTCTATATCCCCATCGTCATTGAAAAACACATGTGCCTCGCCAGAACATAGCGGATCTGCTTTAACCCCGGCGCTACCATCCAGACGGAAAGTTGATATTGTCTTCATGCCGRGTGACTTTCTTCCACTCCTTGCCTTTTATTTTACTGCGTATGCTATGGTCAAATTATTCACTATCTTTTCATGAAGATACGGCGAGCTACCGACTTTGCATTTGTCGGAAGTTCGACCTCCCCTGTCTCCAGATTAATGTTCGCTATCGTTGTAATCTCTGTGGCTGGTTGTCCGGGACACCTGCCTGGAACGTCGGATAAGTGACCGATTTTGGGAAAACAAYACTCACAGACGGAATAGGCGCGGGAAGGGAACACAGACTATTTCCGAACTGGAGCTAGCTTTTTGCATATCGCACATGTATTGCACAACTTCAGCTATGCGGCAGCGACCTTGATCCGTGTCATTGTCCATGGTCCTCTGGAGCCTGGAAGAGCACACGTCACGTGCAGAAAAGTGGCACTATATTTGCGCATCGTTGATTTGTTTCTCTTATCACCCCCATCTTCTGGACAATGGTTTTCAAGGTTGCAGGTGCTGAGATCGGTCATATAGCGCTTGAAGCACGCTCATACACGTTTCGTAGACATCTCTCTCGCGGCTTTTGGCCGTAAAGAGATTGAGATCGCGGAGGTAATTACCAGTTGGCGCTCGAATGTTGTTTTCCTCATCATGTTCCTAGAATGAGATGCCCGGCCTCATGTACATGAGGCAAAAGGTTCGTGCCTATTAATGCATACAAATGACTAATTGTCTTATCTTCGGCATAGTACGGAGTTTCCCAACCTCTGAAGGGCGCCCGTATAGCAGGGTGTCTCCACATGTGCGTCACTAATCTATCAATTCCGTAATGTATTCTGAGTTCAACTAAGGACGATCCAAACTGCCGTTCTCATCGAAACGCTCACGGCTCTGGGTGCCGAAGTTACATGGTCTTCCTGCGTATGTAACCTACTCTTTGGTCGTCCTCTGTTGATATGAATCTTGTAGAACATCTTCTCCACCCAAGATCATGCTGCTGCCGGGTAAGCGCAAGTGATTGATATTATTCGTGTCGTCGAACTCCTTCTAGCATTGCAGCGACCGGTGTCCCCGTCTTTGCATGGAAGGGAGAAACCGAAGAAGAATACAACTGGTGCATTGAACAGACCTTGGCCGCATTTCCGGGTGGCAAGCCCCTTAATTTGATTCTGGATGATGGCGGCGATCTCACGCGCTTGGTACACGACAAATATCCCCAGTATCTTAAAGGTACGTGATATGTAGTGCATCGGAGTGGATGCTCATCACTTATAGATATTCGGGGCCTGTCTGAGGAAACCACCACCGGCGTTCACCACCTGTACAAAGCGTTCCGCGAGGGTCAGCTGAAGGTACCTGCTATTAATGTCAACGACTCCGTGACAAAATCCAAGTTTGACAACTACTACGGATGCCGCGAATCGCTTGTCGACGGCATCAAACGAGCTACCGACGTCATGCTCGCTGGTAAAGTTGCCGTGGTTGCCGGTTATGGTGACGTCGGCAAAGGTGTACGTTGTTCTGATACTGTGCTAGCGATACACAAACGCTGAGTCAATTGTTCAGTGTGCGGAATCTCTCAGATCATATGGCGCACGGGTCATCATCACTGAAATCGACCCCATTAATGCTCTACAAGCTGCTATGGCTGGATATGAAGTAACCACAATGGAGGATGCCGCTCCGAGGTCAAATGTCTTTGTGACAACTACCGGCAACCGAGATATYATCACCGCTCAACATTTCGAAGTAATGCCTGAAGACGCAATTGTTTGCAAGTAAGTGACAAATGGGMGAAGTAACATTGTGGATGAGTAACATTTGCAGCATCGGTCACTTCGATGTAGAGATTGATGTTGCGTGGCTCAAAGCACACGCCAAGTCTGTCGTCAACGTCAAACCGCAAGTTGATCGATACACTATGCCCTCTGGTCGTCATATCATTCTCCTTGCTGAAGGACGTCTCGTGAACTTGGGGTGCGTGTGATTGAATCGAGCAGAATTCAATTGAATGCGATGCAGATGTGCGACCGGCCATCCATCCTTTGTGATGTCTTGTTCGTTCACGAACCAAGTACTTGCGCAAATCGCACTTTGGACTACACCCGAGAAGTTCCCCCTTGGAGTGCACATGCTGCCAAAGGAGCTGGATGAAGAAGTCGCGCGTGCACACCTCACCAAATTGAATGTCAAGCTTACAACACTGTCATCGGCGCAATCTCAATACCTAGACATTCCTGTCAATGGACCCTACAAGGCGGTAAGAATTATTTTTTTGATTCGTGCCCGTTTATTCTATTGTTATTAGGTACATTATCGCTACTAAGCTCATGTAGCACAATTCAACTTGTGCATAGTCATCGTCGGCCTCAACGAGCCTTCGGCATCTTAGTGGATAGATCTTCAACGATTCCAACTTGTTTCAACACCTGTCGCATTTTATTTAACGGTGTCAGCCGAAGGGGAAGATAGAGCTACAAGCCGATTGCAAAATTTTCRAACTAAAATCTGCATGACTATCATTGCATTCCTGGTTTCGATTGACTATTTAGGCCACTTGGAGATTTGATAGATACCAATGCATTCATTCGATATAGTCAGAAAACATATTGTCAGCGTTGTCAAGCCAATGACTACATAACGGATCCGGCGGCGGTATAGTTCACCCTCGTCCGATCCCGACGAAAACAGTCAAGTCACCGGCAACGATCATTGGGAAATGTTCTCACGATTGATTGATGTTGGGCGAGGGGCCACTCTAGCCGTTGTAAGAGATGGTTGGATGCTGTACGCCGTCAAGGCATTATAGATCGAAGCAGGTTTTTTTTCCCACTCGACAGATGCGATAAGAGATAGTACAGCAGCCGTGTCGACAAAATTGTATCATCCCTAATCCTGACGTCTGGTACGCTGATGCGATGATGAGTTACTAATTCAATAATCCCGAGGGAACATTCGAGTCAATTACCCATGCGATCTGTCATCGTTATTTACCGGATTTGTAGACGCGGATGCAGAAGTACACATCACGGAATCAACTAGGAAATGGCAACGGTTGAAAATTGGAGCCGAGACCACCATCGTTGCGGCGTCACAGGACAGCCAAAAAGTAGCTGTTGTGAGCAACTGATTTCGTAGAGATTGGCGAGTTGATGAGTCACGCGACCGAATTCGCGTTTTTCTCCACGTCGCTAGGGCGGTACATGCGGCCGCCGTTGCAGTCCCGGTGCAACGGTGCGTGCTCTGAGTTGACGATTCAAAGTGCGTCTTGTCAGCTGGTGTCGGAGTAAAGCCAAATGAAATGATTGCCGAGGAGGCCTTGAGGCATCATTCAAATCAGCGCGACTTCAAAGCAGTTTTTTTTTTTTACGAGTTTATTAACCCCAAAGCAACAAGCTTTCCCGACGTGTATACGCACGGGAGCACTTGCGATTTCTCTTGACTGCCAAACACTCTTATCTTAAGATCTTATCAATGAACTACGCCGACATTCGCTCGGTGCTGTCCCGAGACYCGAATTGGGACGGTACCAACGAGGCTGCTGTTCTCGAGCCATTCAAYTATATCATGTCTCATCCAGGGAAGGATGTCAGGAAAAAGCTYATAGAGGCGTTCAACCTGTGGCTGAATGTGCCGGCGGACGAGCTCAAAATTATTACGGACGTTGTGAACATGTTACACACTGCGAGTCTCATGTATGGGATATTGCCTTACGCTGRTTGATAAATTCTGACGCACAACAAGCAGGGTAGATGATATAGAGGACGATTCGCAACTGCGGAGGGGACACCCCGTAGCACATAAGATCTACGGCATTGCGCAGACTATCAATACTGCCAACTATGTCTATTTTCTTGCGTATCAAGAACTCTTTGCGCTGCGAAACGATGCTTCTCCCCGCGATCTAGATAAGATTGTTACGGCAGAGCTGCTCTCGCTGCATCGTGGACAAGGAATGGAGATCCTGTGGCGCGATACCTTGAGCTGCCCCTCGGAGGAGGAATACATATCGATGGTTAACCAAAGTGGGTACAAGCTTGCGTCGATGACATGTGCTCACACGCGAGCAGAGACCGGCGGGCTGCTTCGGATAGGGATCAAGCTCATGATGGCATGTGCAACCACAAACCGAGACATGTAAGGGTCACCGTACATAGCGCGCCCTGAGCTCATCGGGTGCCTAGAAACTATATCCCGTTGGTCAACCTCATTGGGGTATTTTTCCAGATAAGGGATGACTACATGAACCTGCAAAGCACGGAGGTACCTTGATTCTGTTCTCCGTAATGACGACCTTGTTTAAAAGAAATKTGTCAGTACTCGAACAACAAGGGATTTGCAGAGGATTTGACAGAGGGAAAATTTTCGTTCCCGGTTGTGCACAGCATCCACGCGGACAGGACGAACCGCCAAGTGCTGAGTATGTGTGCACGTGTGTCAGATGCGATATGCTGATTTTGTGGCAGATGTTCTGCAGAAGCGACCGTCGACGCCGACGTTAAAGATCCACGCGATCGAGTACCTAAAGACGCACACGCAGTCGTTTGAGTACACACAGAGAGTTCTAGAGACGCTTGAGGGGCAGGTGCGCGACGAGATCGGGCGGCTTGGCGGAAACAGGGGTCTGTCTGCTCTGGTGGACTATCTGCATGTTTAGGTAGATAACTGTGAGACGGCGTCGTGAGAACGACCAGGCATGGCTGCGTCCTCCCACCCGCCCAACGTCTGGGATGCCCGCAAAGCCGCTGCTGCTGCCGCAAGGCCCAATGACGACGACCCCTTCGTAGTCCGCATCTTCCCTGACCGCGCCCGCAATCCTCTCGTTACTCTCGACGACGCCGACGCCTGGCCCGAGGTTGGCAAAACCGCCCCAAAGCCCAAGCGTGCGTAGATCCTGCATCTGCTGCCTCCCGCTCACTTCTTCCCAGACGAGAAAAAATGGGTAGACGCTAGCCAGCATGCCAAGATGCCCCTGCCCGCCAACGGCAGCGCGGCTCATTCGGGCCACAACTCGGCCTCGCACTCTCGCATCCCCAGCAGAGCAGGCAGCGCGCAGTCGAGCCCGCGGGTCTCCAGAGGCAGGCGGTTGCCGCAGGAGGAAGCGGACATCGCATATCCATCGCCGGTGTACGGACCTGACGGGTACTTTGGGCGGCATCACCAGTACCGCCACGCCTCTGCGCACTCGCCTAGCAGCCACGGCGGCACTCCACCACTCTATCCTCCCCCGCCGCCCATTCCCTACCCCGGTCCAACCGCTCCTTATCCAATGTATTACGGTCCATTTGATTATGGCATTCCGTCCCACCTCTACTGGAATGCATCCGGCTCCGAGTCTTATCCCTACCCGATGCAGCAATTCAACCCTGACAGACCCTACGTACAGCAGTCTGCGCGCGTCCCCCTGCCGCCTGAACACTCACAGGCCGTCGCTGGCTACGTCGCTGCAGCACCGCTCGATGACAAGAACAAAAGAGAATCAGTCACCTTCGGCAGCATAGCCGCTCCTGATTCGAGCCGATCCCCCGTCCCCACATCACCCCCGCCCCCCATCGAAGAACCGGCATCATTTGAACCCCAAATAGAACTCATGGAACGAAAAACAACGCCCTTTTTCATCGGGATGAGCGCAACAGAGGCAAGGAGCGCTCGGTTGCGATCACGGACGCGTTCGTCCAAAGCCCACAGTCGGGCATCGCCAACAGGTTCCCCATCACCTGGCGCCGCAGAGGTCAATGTCATTGATCTCACAGATAAGGAGCCAAAGTGGAAGTTTGGTTTTGCAGAGGGTGAGATTTCTCCGCCCATACCCCCCAAGGAGCTCCCGTCCGCGCCCGAAACACAGGCCTCCTCCTCTGCCGTCACACCCTTGTCAAGCATCAGCGCCAGTCTTCCGTTCGACGCTCCTCTCAGCGGCTCATTACCGCCCACCCAACCAGGCAGTGCTCTTGCCAACAATGTGGCTCTACCAAGCGACGCCGTCACGGATGAATCTGATCCCTTCAAAATAAGGAATTATGGATACGGCTTTGGATCTGGCACGAATGCCTCTTCCGATGCTGCTCCTGATACCAAATCTTTGCGGGGAGAGAGAGAAGGAAGCGGGGATCGCCCTAAATCCGATCCCCGACAACGCCGGGGAGCCTTTGGGTCTTATGACAGGGGAGGTTACAATGGGAGACGGGGACGTGGTTCTAATGGCTATTCGAGAGGTTTCAATCGTGGTCCTCATCGTGGAGGGGTGCACCAGCGACTTCCCCTTCCCCCACCGCAGCAGTTCCAACCCCCCATTCTCCAGATAGGCGAACCCGTCAACGGTTACTATCCTCCTCCTCCTCACCAAATACCTCCATATCCCTACGATGCCTACCCCCCACCACCACCACAAGCATTTATGCACATCCCCCCTTCACCATCAGCTCCGCCCATGCCTGCACCTCGATCTCAATTACCATTCGCTTTAGATTCCACCCGTTGTTGGCTACTCGGTCAGCTAGAATATTATCTGAGCCCTCAAAACCTTGCGCAAGACTTTTACCTCCGACAGCAGGCAAGTCTATCATTCATCATGCTCATCATCTTTTCATGTTCCTGGCACAGATGGACTCCAAGGGTTGGATTCCTATATCAACCTTGGCTTCGTTCAATCGTGTCAAGGCCCTGACACACGATTATCAATGCGTCAAGGACGTGCTCGCTATTTCGACCGTGCTGGCGGTTCGGGAGGATTGGGTGCGGATGCATGGATGGGAAAGCTTTGTGCTGCCAAATGCACCACAAAGTAGGATAGAGCAGGATGGTGGATCGGCACCAGAAGCGACGGTCGAAGCTCCAACGAGAAGTGACGAGGCTGATCGCGCAGACGATGCCGAGGAAGAAGAGGAGGAGGAAGTCGTTTTCGTGATTGGGAAAGAAGCTAGCTGGTCTCCCCAGGCGCCACGCTACCAAGCCTAATACCATCACAAGACGCTGCGTTTCCGCTTGTATACGCGATTAAAGTGCTCCTTATCTTGAACGTTTTCTTCTCTTTTTTTTTTTTTTTTTTTTTT
>JNHV02000815.1:0-10320 GCA_001691785.3 Amanita brunnescens Koide BX004
GGACGTGTTCTTCTACTGTGCCTTGTGTCCAATTAGGTCCTAAAAATTCGTCGTCCTCGAGGTATGGATATCCGCTTTCTGTTAGGTGAAACCAACATTTTTGTTTCCGATCGAATTGAACTTCGAATCCCCTTAGGTAAAACTTCTTGTTATAGGTTACATAGAGGTTTGGGGGTTGTGTTTTGGTTTGGGGAATCCGAAATTCAGATCTAGGAACTTTGGTTTCATTGGTGTATTTCCAGATGTGGTCTTTGGATCCGGATTATTTGTCCATCGAGGGAATGGATATTCTTTGGTCCTTTGATAGCACGATTAGGTGGAGGCAGGTAGAACGATCTTGATGATCCCAAAATCTTGGTAGTGAGGCTGGTGACCTACGGGCCGGTACTCCGGAAGTTCGATGTGGGTGTTGTCCTGCTAACAACTCTCATGAAGAAGAAAAGAAGTCTTCCTTGAAACAGGGGCTGTGACATAACCCCCATCTCAAGGTGAGACGTCCTGATGAATGGGTGGTGTTTCAAAAATTGCGCCCAAAGGTGACAAGGAGGCAATGGCGACTTACTTTGACGCTTTCACAGATTCTTTAACCTTTTCATTTTCCTCAACCCCGGGGTCCTATTGGTGTTTCATTTATTGCTATGCCAGTCCCCAATGACCTGTGCCACACTGGGGGGGGGGAGGTTGACATACTGAGAGGATCAGGCCCTACCCCAAACTCATCAAATGAGGGGGATTATTGGGGTCTTACCAAACGTTTCTGGCTATCTGCCCAACCTGGATAGTCTCGAGGTGAGGACATCAGGCATTGACCCAATCTGAGTGGGGCACTGTGGTTCTCTCCCCAAACTGGGTGGGTCTTGTCTCTATGGGTATGTGGTCAGAAGAGGTATGGTTGCAATGTACCTTTTAATCTGTAGTGTATGCTTCAGCACACACGCTCTTCCAGCATTGCCAGTTACGCTTCAATTTCCAGAGATATTCTTTGTGGAACGCCTTGCTGTCCCAGCCATAAAGCTGCGGATGAGGAGTGTACAGGGGTAGAGCGGATGCAGGGGTGGATGGTAAAGACCAAGGGAGGTGGAAGGTGAAGGTGAGGGAGGAGAGGGAGGGGAAGGAAGGGGGATTGTTTGATGAGTTGCCATTGGGTTTCTTTTATAGAAGTCCTTGATTGCTTCTTTGGCGTTACCCATGTGCTCTTCGGGTTCCCAGGAAGCTTCTTCCTGCAGAAGTCCCTTCCATTTGATAAGGAATTCACGCCTCCCTCGCTTCTTTCGAACCTTCTGGATGGTTCCTACCTCATGTTCTTCTTCTCTGTCGATTATATTGGGCAGAGGTCTCGGTTGTGTTTCCTTTTGCTTCAGGAAGACCGGTTTGTGGGCTGGTTTAAGTTTGGATTCGTGGAACGTGTTGTGGATGGTCCAAGTCAGTGGTAGTTCTAATTTGTAGGCCAACTTGCCCACTGCTTCCAATACCTTAAATGGTCCATGGAATTTGGTGTCGAGTTTCTTTGATGCGTGGGTGGTTTTAATGTTTGCCACATCAAGATATACTCAATCTCCTGGTTTGTATTTCCGCAAAGGAATCACCTTTTTATCGTGTTGTTTCTTCATCCGATCTGCTGCCTTTTCGAGGTTTTCTTTTACCTCCTTCCAATTCTTTTTGAATTGATTGATATACTCCTCAGTGGATTGGTTCATTGTGCTTCTTTTTCCTGGAAATCCTTTAAAGGGATGTCATCTGCTAGTTACCATGAATGGTGAGTATCCAGTCACGGAGTGTTGTCTATTGCTATGGCAAAACTGCACGATTGGTAACCAGTTTACCCAATCATTTTGTTGTTTGTTTACGTAAATTTGTAGGTATTCTTCCAGTTCCTGATTTACGTGTTCGGTTTGACCATCTGTTTGTGGGTGATAAGCGGTCAAGGGGTTCGGCGTGATTCCTAATTGGGTATAAAGCCCTTTCATGAATCCAGACACAAATTGCAGTCCTCGGTCCAAGATCACTTTCTTCAGAAGGCCATGTTCCTTAAAGACATGTTCTTTATATAGATTAGTGACTCCTTGCGACATGACTGTTGTGTTTGTTGGCAAGAAGTAGGCTTTCTTGGAAAATCAATCTATGATTACCAGGATCATGTCTTTCCTTTTGATGGCGTGAGGGGTCTGATGAGATCCACGCTGATTATTTCCCATGGTTTGTTGGGGATCTCATTTGGTTGCAATGACGCTGCTTTGGGTTGACAATCAGGTTTAACCATTTGACAGGTGTGACATCCTTTGATATAGTTTTCAACATCTTTTTTCATGTTTGGCCACCAAAATTCTCTCGTAATCAGTTCAAGAGTTTTGGTGACACCGGGATGTCCTGCCATCATGTAATGGTGTCTGTGTCCCACCACCCATTCTCATAGTTTTGGAACGATTGGGACATAGATTCTTCCTTTCCATGTCCATACTCGGTTGATTTCGTCCTTTTTCCAATCTGGATCGTGTGCCCTGATTGCACGGTCTGCCTGTTTATCATAGAATCGTCAGTGTGTTTTCCTGATTTCGTCCATTAGGTAAATCCAGTCTATGGTGTCTTCACTTAGATTTACTTTGACGTTGCAGAAATGTTCTTGTTTAAGGAGAATTATATCTTGATTGTCATTTTCTCCTCATGGGTAATCAGCTCTTCTTGATAAGAGATCTGCTTTTGTATTTGATTTCCCCGATCAATCTTTGATGGTGAAATTATATTCTTGTAGGTCCAATATCCATCTGGCCTGGTGTTGATTAAGGTTTTGTGGTTTACAGAAGTATGTCAGGTTTTGATGATCAGTTAAGACCTCAACTTCTGTATCATATCCGCATAGATAATGTGACCATTCATAAAAGCCTTGCATTACTGCCAGCATTCCTTATCGTATATCTCGTAGTTTCTTTCAGCCTCATTCAATGATTTTGACATGAAGGCAATCGGTTTCCAGATTCTGTCTTCGTCTAATTGCGATAGAATCGCTGCAATAGCAAAGTCAGATGTGTTGGTCTCCATTCGGAACGGCTGTCCAGGTTTTGGTATCATTAAGACCCATTCCAATGTAATTTCATCTTTGAGTTTTTGAAAGGCTTCTTGTTGGAATTGAGTCCAATTCCATGCTTCCTTTCCTGTTAGTTTCGTAAGTGGTTTGGCTATCCCTGCAAACCCTTTCATGAATCTTTGATAGAAGTTTACAAACCTGAGGAATTGTTGTAATTCCCTTTTTGTTTGTGGTGTGGGCCAATCCATAACCACCTTGACCTTTCCTGGGTCCATTCAAATTCCTTTCTGGGAAATGATTAGTCCTAGGAAATCGATTTCTTCTTTATCAAAATAACACTTTTCTGCTTTTAAAGATAGTTAATGATCTTCTAGCTTCTGTAGTATTATTTTTACCTGTTTTTGATGTAGATCATAGTCATGGGAGAAGACAAGGATGTCGTCCATATATATTACAACCCATCCTTGTGCTATTTCTTCCCTGAATATGTCATTCATCATTGTTTGGAATGTGGCTGGCGAGTTGGTTAATCCAAAGAACATGACTAATGGTTTGAATAGTCCTCAGTTTGTTCGGAATGCTGCTTTGTATTCGTCGCCTTCTTTGATTCGGATATTATTATATCCCCATTGTACGTCCATCTTTGAGAAGTATTTTGCTCCGGTTAGTTGATTGATTAATTCCGATATGAGGGGTAATGGATATCGGTTTTTAATTGTCATTTCGTTCAATTTTTGGTAGTCTTGTACTGGTCGGAGTTTTCCGTCTTTTTTCTTTACAAAGAAGAACAGCGATGCCATTGGGGATTTACTTGATCTTATTCTTCCAGTTTCGAGTTGCTCCTTGAGGAATTTGCCAAGTTCTTTTTGTTCTTGCAGGTTTAACAGATAGATTTTGCAATATACCATTTTTGATCCTGGGATTATTTCTATTGCATGATCCCATGGTCGTCTCGGTGGTAGTGCATCGAAAGTTTTCTTTTCGAAGACTCTATTGAATCTACGATACACCAGTGGTACTATCTCTTCCCATGTTCACATCTTTTGTTGTGCTTCTGCTATATTGGTTGCAAAGTTCAACTGTGCCCTGATTTCTTCAATTGTTAGATGCAGTAGAAGTTCTTCATACACAATATAGACTGCTAAGATCCGGTATTCATCAGGATCAATTGGATCTACTTCATCTTCTGGTTCGAATACCATCGTTTTGGGGAAGCATTCCTTTGGGCATCATGTGAATTTCAATTTTTTGTTTTTCCAGTCTATTTCTGGGTTATGGAATTGAAGCCAGTCATGTCCAAGGAACATATCTTGTTTCCCTAGATCTAGCACGAGGAATTCCATGATTCATATCCTGAGCCGAACCATGTCTGTTATCATTCCTCCCAAGTTTTTTGATCCATCTGCATTCATCACTCCGATTGCTTGGGGAAGTTTGATCATGTTCATTCTTTGTCATTCAACTAATCGGTTTGAGATTGCCAACATCATGCAACTGCTATCGATTAGTGCTTGAATCTCGATTTGTTCATGCATATCGATAGTGGTGGCGGTTACCATAACATTGACTTCTCTGTGTCCAATGGTTTTGACCCAACTGGGATTTTTCATTTGTTGTAAATACCAGAGGGCATCTGGCATCTTCCTGTTTGAGTTCATTGATGGCAATGGTTAGTTCTTCATCAATCTGTTCATGATGATTTGGGTGTACAAAGCTTTTTAATTGATTGATGCTTTTGCTTGGATATCTCCAGATCTGTCAGAGCATCCAAGCCGTTGAGCCATTTCTGAGTTTCTCTTTTTTGTCCCTGATGGATATATTCCAAATTGATCCTTCCTTCTGTTTCACTTCATACATGATAGATTGAATAGATATATATTCAGAAGGCTGGATTCACTCGTAAACATATTTTACAGGTATCTCTAAAGCGGGACTGTCCTTTAGAGATTCTCCACAGAATCCAAGTTCTTCGTCATCTCAGATTTTTCTTCTTCTGTCATAGGTTCAAAGAATTCAGTCACATTCATGCTTTGGACTGTTTCTTTTCCTTTGCAATTTTGAGCGATGTGACCTTTCTTCCCATAGCTATAACAAATCAGCAGAGCCCGAGTCATTGTTTTAATCATATCAACATCCATTGCATTTTTGTCTTTGACTTTTACCAATATAATTCCAGCTTTTGGTTTATCAGTGGAGGTAGTTGCTGCTTCCGCAGCTTTCTTCTTCTGTTTGTTCCATTTCTTCTTTTTCTGTTGAGCATTTCTCATTTGCCATAATATTGTTTGGCATCTCATTTCTGCCATTCGAGTTCGGTAGCTCAGTCGTACCATTTCTGAAGGTGAGTTGGGTCGGTTTTGTCTCCGGGTGAGCCTAGTTTGATTATTCTTTGTCCTAGGTTTACATTTATTCCTCTTTTGAATTGGTCAACAAGCATGATCCTGTTGAATCTGGCAAGTTGCACCCATCCTTTGAATTCAATAATGAATTCTTCGATGGTCTTATCGCCTTGCTTCAAGTCTCTAAGTTTCTTGACAGCTTCAGTGTGAGTTTCTGTTGTTAGGAAATATTGTTGCATTTCCTCGGAGAATTTGTGCCATGTATTAAATGGGTTTTGTGCGTGAATTCGTATTCGGGCCATGCCGGGTGAACACCTTCAATGGCTTCTACTGCTGGCACAGTTGTTTTCATTTCTTCCATGATATATACTTGTCCAGGGAAGTCGATTCCAAACTGAATCTGTTCTTCATTATATTGGGTAATTTCATGGATTTGTCCATTTGCCCAATTTCCAGCCCAGTTGCCTTTTCCTTTCCTGACTTGTTGGATCGCATAATCAATCTTATCTATGTCGTTAGTGATTCAGACCTGGGCAAAGTAGTACGTCATTCATCTGATCCACAAGTTGACTTCTGTGGCTTCCCCCTCATAGAACTCCAGGGGTTCTACTTTGAGTTCTGGGGGGCATGTCCTTGTTCGCGCCATTTCCCTGTCCACCTGTTCTAATGTGAGGCATTCCACCACTTGTTGTCTTTCAAACACCTGTTGTTGCACCTGAAGCCTTTCATAGAATGCTTCATTTTGTGTTCGGATTCCTTCTACTATTGTATGTAGATTTAATCCAATGTTGGTTGCCACCGTAGTCCTTGTGGCTGCTTCGGTGAGAACTTCAGCCAGGGAAACCTCAGCATATGTTTCTGTTGCTTCTAGGACCCCATTGACAATTCGTGTTGTGATGACGTGGGTTCTGCTTCTTCTGGCAAACCAGGTAATGGCAGCTGTTGCTAACGCCATATAGATGGCAATCAATGCCATATTTCCATTTAGGGCATGCTTCAATTTATTCCTTTCTTTATGGCTCAACATTTTGCCATGGTGTTTCAAGGCCATTACGCCTGCAAGTGTGTCCGATTGATGATACTTGATCCAATGATTGATTAGTATCCATCATTGCGTTTCTTTCTTAAAATCTTCAAGGAATTCCAGGAATTATTTCAATTCTTGGTATTCCTTATTTCTTTGCTTGCAAAGTTGCCATTCACATTCCTCCATGAAGCACTCTTCCTCACACTCCTTTTCTTTTTGCTCTCTTTGATGCAGGAGTTCATTGTACTCCTTTCTTGTCATTTGTTGTCGAATTTGCAGTCTCGGCCACGGGTTTGCTGCATTGCGGTCATTCTTTGTCTGCTTCTCTTTGCACAACACTAGTTCTTTCAGAGTCCAAGGCTCCTTCTGTATTTTTGGCAACCTATGGGGTTGTGGCTTTGGTAGCCCCAAGGGTTTTGGTTGTGAGATCTTTACTTTGATCTCATCCATAAAGGATTTCTCTTCCTTTTTCTTTTCTGGTTTGGGCTTCCTTGCCCATGTCAATGGTGCCGATGTTGCAACATTGATCCTGGCGTGTACCACAGCCATTACCTTTTTTAGGATAGGCTTGGCTTCTCTTCAGCTGAAGATCTTCATTCCATTGAAGCTCTTTTTTGCTTTTTCATTACACGTGGTACACATGTGATATTCTTGTGGAATAAATTCTTCTTCTGCTTCGTTGAATTCGTTTGTAATGATGACCCATGTTCCAGGTCAGTCGCAGCCATCAATCTTTGTACAGGCCACATTCTTGCAGTTGTTTGGGTAGGTGTCGTGATCGATGGGGAAGTCGACCCCAGGGATGGGTTGCAGTGCCAGGATTATCTCAATTGGCATGTTTGTTTGAGGTTTGGAGGGTGGGGGGGTGGTGATATGTATTTGAATTTGAAGGGAGTTTGAGAGGTGTGTTTGTAAAGTAGCGAGCTTATGTCACGAGCCTTCTAGACCCAGTAAACACAAGTCTCAGCGTAGATGACTCCCGACTCGAAGTCAGAGAGTGGAGGTGGCTCTGACACAAGGTCAAGAGCGAGGTAGAAGAGTACACAGGTAACTAGTGCCCGAGCGAGTGAAATGATGGAGAAGAGAATGTATTGAGCTGTCCAAGGATAGACTAGCTCACTACTTAGCGTTACCTACTACAAACTGGTTCGTATATATACTACATAGCTTATGTAATAGGGTACAGGGTTTGCTATATGGAGAACATCCCATGCACAAAGCATGAGGTGTTTCCAGGGATGATTCTGAGAATCTCCACATGCAACTAAGCATGGGATTCTCATGAAGAAGAAAATAAGTCTTCCTTGAAACAGGGGCTGTGACATGTCTAGAAGCCATTGTTGCATCACATCAGGAGGCTTTCAAACTTCACAAGTGAGTTCATTGTTCAGGCAGTGGGTCTTGTCTACTTGGGCTGACYATGTGAGTGGAAGAACAGGCAGCATGAGGACTGCCTGGCATAAAGGTGAGCATTCCATGCTCATATTCATCTCAGCACTGATGATTCCAGCACTAGCCTGTTGACTTTTGGCCCCAGTGTTTGGCAGCTTGTAGCGAGCTCACCAAACAAGTTCTGCATTTGGGAGGTGACACACACCAGCCCATGCAGGCAGTGTGCAGACTCGCCGGTCTGGCATAAAGCCCAGGTGGCAAGGCGGGATGATTTGCATGATGTATGCAAGTGGGAGCCTTGATATGGACAGCATGGATGCTGCCCCAGGCGGAGGTGAGTGCTTTATGGCACTTGATTGTAGCCCATCATTAATGGCTCAATAGCCATGCCATGTCAAATCGTCCCCAGTGTCAGGAGGCTTCCAATGAAGCCAGAATTCGAGTTCTGGGCTTGAACGAGGGTGGGAGCACACTGGGAATATAGCCAGCATAGGTGTGGGTGGCATGAGGGCCACAAAGCATTCATGTGAGTGTATGAATACACTCAATCCTATCTTGCTAATGGCTTCTTCACTAGGCCATTGAAACAGAGGACTTGCCAGCAAGCTCAACTTCCTGCAACAATGGAGACTTTACTGCACCAGAGACACGTGTTTCCTTTTGAGATGCAGTGGTTTCTTGAAGTGGTAATTTGGAGATGGGACTCAGCTGGTTTGTTCCTCCCCCAGCTGGTGCTCCAGGTTAAGGAGGTGGCGGAGAGGGAGCTTGCTTGAATAGGCCAGAGACCAAGGGACTGGTGTTGCTGCAAGACTTTTTGGGTTTTTTGGGTTTCTTCCTGGTTGTGAATGCAAGGTTGCATGGCTGGAGAGGGGTGGGGAAGAGTTGGCAGCAGCAGGGCAAGAGTGAAGGCAAGAGGGCAAGGCGTGGATGGTGTACAGGGGTCCTCAGGAATTGCTGGTATGACAACTCAGCATTACAGGTGCCTCATGTGACTCAATGTTATAAAGCTGATTCTTAGCTTCTAATCCAGCTCACGAACATAGAACAAAACACATTGATATCACATATCATTTCATTCAACAATGTGTTGAAGATAAGACAGTGGTACTCTACTATGTTCCAACCACAGAACAAATAGCTGATATCTCAACCAAATGTCTTAGTTATGACAAGTTTAAGAAACTCAGAAATTTGCTTGGTATAACAAATTTTTACCGAGGAGGTGTGTCAAAATTATGCTGCAACACATCACAATAGCATAATAGAGCACCTGCATAATCATTATTATGTCACTACATCTAGAACTAAGGTCTAGACTCATCTAGAGTCATCTAGACATAGAATGCTCTAGAATACTGTATTAATAGCATATGACTCACACACAATGTCATGCTCAGTAAGCATGACAGGGCATGACAGCACAGACTCATAATGCTGTCATATCTGTCAGAGCCTTGTACAACAGATATTATAGAGCATTATGATTGGTTAGTTACAATGTTAGAATACAATGCCTACTATATGTAGTACTGGACACTTTGGTCTGTGCGCAGCATTGTAACTGTATAAATACAGGCCCTTATGGCTCTGTAAGAATAAGAACTTCTGTTCATCTCAGTCGAGTCCTTAGCTCCTGAAGACTTCCCCTAAAGCAACCTTCCATGAGTATCTTCTCCTACTCACTGAGCCATTGCATCCTGTGCAGCGACTTTCCCAACAGGAAAAGATGTGGAGGTAAATGGCTGAAAGAGATGTTCACATGTTTTCTCAAAAGTCTGACAATCACATAGCAGAAGGACAGTGGGCATATGCACTAAGACAGGCATCAATTCAAGAGGACATGAGGGTGCACTGAGTGCATTAAGTAATGGGAGGGAATCAGATCCCAGTTGCAAAGTAGCCAGCCAGCTGGTGCTGTGCAAAATATTGCCAAGTAGTTTCATATGCAATGTTTTGGTCTGGCATGATATATCATCATATATAATATATCATCATGTATAATATAAGAATGACATGATATATAACTTCGAAGCACGTGCAGGTGTTGATTGACAGTGAGGAACTTAACAGCAAGAACTTAAGAAGGAAACAAGAACTTCAGAGTCCCTTTTCCCTGACTCAGGCATGCACAAGGACAGGACTTGGACAGGTTGAATGAGGGTGGTGATTTCATGAGAGAGGTGGTGGCCAAGTCTGTCATTGTGTATTGTACCTGTTATATCTAATATGAAACAGTAGCTTGGCAGTTGGACATCAGTTTATGTGACATGAGGTATTCCAAGGGAGGCTCAGTTTTATGCTGGTTGAGCCACACCAGATTCTGTAATGGTAATCTAAGAGTACAGTGTTTGCCAAGCAACAACTTGCACAAATAATGCTATCTTATCATGAAACTGAATGCATTTTCATGTTGTTCCTCCCCTCTGTTATGCTGTAACTAGTACTAGTATGCCTCCAGTGAGCATGCTTGATGCTGCAGTTCTCCCCAGCCCACCCCACATACTGTTACGTTCAATGCTGATCCTATCCTCAATGCCTTGTAC
>JNHV02000816.1:0-10337 GCA_001691785.3 Amanita brunnescens Koide BX004
CATATAAAGAAAAGGACGAGAATAATCAAGTTAACTCACCTTCAGTCCTGCAGAAAGCACTTGCCACGCGAAATTGACATAAGGATGGATCTTTTGAAAAAACGATCAATTCAGATCGTCCAATGAAACAGAAGATATGGAACGAACCTTGGCAACTTCATCTCCAATCTTAATCAATGGTTCAAACTTCTTCATAAGAGAGCTGAACGCTGTTACAAGACTTTGTTCATTGGACARGATGTCGGAAGTAGTGGTAAGAGCGTCAGACGCCTTGGAGACGACAAGCTGGGGGAGCTTTGCTGACGCTTGAGCTTGCTCCAGCGCATTGCCTGCAACTGCGGACGTTGAATCTTCTGATATTCGAAGAAATAGCTTGACCGGGCTTGGAGATCCCTTCCTATCGACCAAGACAGAACTACGTCTATATTGTCAAGTTTCAACATTCGTGTGACCAGCCAACAGCTGGGTGTCACTTGCCATCGTTTGGTTGCGAGTATTGAAGTTTGAGCAAATCCTCTAGTTTGATGTCGATCTTGCCAAGGCACTTGTCCGCCGGTGACCAGAGAAGCTTATCGTGTAATATGGTGACGATGAGTTTTGATGACTTGTCCAAGACGGGGCTCAGAAATGTGAGTTGAAGGTTAATGGGGATAGATGAGGGCTCACAAGTGCAATTTGGAGTCCCATCGAGAAAATTTGTCTTTGCTTGATTTGACGCTCTCTGTATGGCGACGTGTGTCACCAGTGACAATTTCGACAATGCATTGTCGTCTGGATCTGGCGGGAAATGACAGATGCACCGCTTGAACAACTGCAAAGGCGATGGTTAGTACTTGGCGAATGTATCGGATATGTATGCCCAGTTACTTGTTATCGTGATCGACGATCTTGCGACGAAATTATTAGTAACGTCAGATACAATTGCATGGCGCACAAACGTACGAGGCCATCGAAATTGGGTAATCAAGAACAAGAAGTTACAAGTCGTAAAGGCTAGCTGTTGTTGGTAGAATGAACGAAGAATCCTGCAGGCACGACCATGCGGGACTGAAGCGGGAAACACCTGGGCGCCTACTATTTTTACAATGGGGTCGCAAGCTCCCCCATAAGATGTCCAGTTGCGGGTGCTGCATACATTCTGCCGATCAAGCGTTGATGTTTAACGTTTRACGTTCAAGCCTCGAGTTGGTCTTGCCGAGAACGGTTGGAGATAAGCGGCAGAGAGCGCGGGGAGAATGAGGGGTGAGCTCCGAGCAATCCGGGGACCGGTGCATGTGGAGCCGACGCACAGCCTTCCTGAAGGTTCGGTGGTCTAGTGGTTATGATCTCTGTCTTACACACAGAGGGTCCCCAGTTCGATCCTGGGTCGAACCAATTTTTTCCAATTGCGTCCCATTTCTCTTCTGATCCTCTTCTACCAAGCTCACATAGCATCAATTCATTTAATCGTAARTGTAAATTAACTCGTCCATGTATAATGGGTGTGATGACAGAGAGGGAGAGGAAGGGGGGGTATGTACGAATGCTGTATGTAAGTGCACATAATTACATCGTTGTGATCGCGACAGTTGACCAGCAATGGAGCGTATTTAAGCTCGTATCCTGCAACCCGCGAGAAAGCAAGAGAGGAAGAATTATATGAGTGGACGGTAGCACGTCTAGTTTAGGGTATTCGAACGCTCCCTCCCATCGTTCGAGGTGTTCGCGGGCTGTGTAATGGTGAACTGCTATGGCTCCGAGATGCACTCGGCCGCTGTGACTGATGGTGATTATGAAGACTGTTACGGCTGTGATTGGAGTTATTTTGTTGGGGATAGCTAGCATTCCGCCCTGTCGTTTTGCGTAGCTGCGTCCGTTCGTCTACATCGGTCTCTTCCTCCTCCGTCTCTTCCTCTTCTGACTCGTCCTCCTCGTTCAAGCTGTGAAGCACCACGCTCTCCTGTGCAGGTGTCGGCTCTAGACCCTCTTCATAAGCGTTGAATAGTGTCCCTGAGTTTCCACGTGAGTGGCCTCGTCGGGCAGAAGGTGCTGCGGCCGCAGCTTCGGCAACGCCATTCCATCCCTCCAGGGACATGCGACCGGATATGTTCATTCGCGGATTTAGCAACCCGCCGTCCAATGCTGAGTGACCAGCTCGATCAACCAACGAGTCAGCCCTTCTAGATAAGTTGAGAAGGTGGACGCCGAGAAATGTGACTGCAAATCCGCAAAGGAGGGACGCAGCATCGGTAGCATGAGTTGTATGGAAACCTTGGAACAAGATCAAAGAGGCAACTGCAGTTGCGCTAGAGAAGCCGACGTAATACATTGGATTGACCCTTCGAAAAGATATGAGCGATACGCCGCTATGGAAGAACGCGAAAGACATACACGTTGGTGGAAAAAGTATCCAAAGCTTTGTTGAAATAATTCATTTGTACAAGAATACAACCAGCCACGACAATGCCGAACACATACGTGCTCGGATGCGTTAGTTGGTTGTTGCCGCCGAGTGTGAGTTTGATAGCAACGCCAAAGCCTTTGATCGCCATGACAGACACAGAGCCGACCAGGGAGCATATGGATATGTATACAAGAGGATTGGAACGACCGTATTTAGGGACAACGGAATAGACCATGACGAGAGTGAATACGAGGACCGTGAAGCAGTACAGCATAAAGCCTGCCATTATTGAGTCGTCATAGAAAAGTAAAACCAACAATGCCCATACCAGGTTGCACAGCATAGTTTAGAATTTCGTCCACCGTTTCCACAGGTTTGTCTTCTGGTGCGTGAAGCACGATGATTAAAGACCCGATCAAGCAAAGGGCACACCCGAGGCGGCCAAGGTGACCTAGTTCTTCATGTAGTAGAAAGGACGCTAGAACTGCACTGTTCATAGGTCAGCAGTTGAGTCAATATCGTATGACTGATAGTATTCCCTTACCCAATTATAACACTGAGTGCACCTAGCGGTGTAATCAATATTGGGGGCGCAAACGCATACGCGGCAAAATTGGCGACTGCGGCGTGAGCCGTGTCAATACTCTGGCTGAAAACAGAGATGGTGAATCGTACTTTCTCCCAGAACCACTGTAAGACGGCCATTAGATCAACAGAAGGACGTCGAGCCGATGGTGCGCACTCATTAACATTCCCGCCCACCAGATTGGATTCCGCAGGTAAGACAGGTTATCCGAAGCCTGGGCACCGTATGACGACCGTTCACCCGCATCATTCAGGCCCTACAATGCAAAACACATTATTATCAAAATAAAATTTCAAAAGGGCGATGTAACCTTTTTAGTGATGATGAAGCTTGTGCCGATGGCTACCGAGCCGGATAGGGAGAGCGCCAGACCGATGTATTTGTCCTCTACCATCGTTGCGAGCTCCGATGCTCATGCGTCGATGTGGAATAAGGTCGGATGCGGTTGGTGCGGCGATGGGGCAGGGAGAAAGAAGGCTGGGAAGAGTGCTTGGCGCCGCTGTGGACGCAGAACACTCGTGGCAGTGTGGCTGTGCCACGTGCGTCCTGCGAGTTCAATATCAATCTCGGCAGATCCGGCGTCCCAAATTAAAACAGTTCAATTGTATTTGAGAGCAAGATGAGAGCAATGCAACTACGGGATGATACATTATGGGCACAAAAATACAGTAATCGTTCTTGTGGTAGATGGTAGATGTGAAATGCAATGAGGATATGCCGCAACTTGGGTACTATTTACAGAAGGAGCGCGAACTGTACCTGTCATCACACACACTGAGAATATTTTATCTTGTTGAGAATAAGTTATAGCGCGTCATCTTCACCGTATCGGCACTTCTTGCACCTCCGGGTTGACCAACCCCGGTCTATTTTGAATCTTGAGCGTAATGACACCATCGTCCATCGCAACGTTGACATCTTCGAGCTGCCATTCATACAGAGAGATCACCACAAAAAGAAGAAAAGGGAGTAGCGCGTGAACGTCTTGACCGGACAGACTCAAAGATAAGGCGCACTTTAGTATCAGACGAGACGGCGAACGTTCTGATAAACCTGCCGTATTTCCTCTCTCTCACAATCTTTCCGAGACCTCGCCCTCCTTCGGAGGACGCAAATGGATCTCGAGTGCGGCCAGAAATGGACACTTGCTTTACGCCGTTGTACAAGCACGAAGACAGCGTGACCCGGACTTCGTCCTTCCTCACGCCCGGAAGCTCCAGTAAAGCAGTGAAGACCTTACTCTCAGGATCAACATGCACATCCGCACGGATGACGTAGCTTTTTCCAGGCTCTTCGTAGGTTTCAGGATCGGGCGAAGGCGGGCCGCTGCCGTGGCGCTGCGCAACAGTGGCCGTAGACCTGCAGGCGTGCATATCCATCACATTCACGAACAACTGGCGATGAGACTTACCTGGATGACCCGCCACTGGCGGATCGAACGGCCTGCATCGACGAGGAAGCGTGTCTTCGGCTGCCCCCTTCTTGCAGCTGTCGTAACGGTATCGTCGGCGTCTTCGTGCCAATGGCGCTTTGGGGCCTCTTATATGGATGTGCTTCGGCGCGGGCGCGCGTTGGCCGGGCGACAAGGCCAGACGTCGGCGTGGGCGCCGTCGGACTAATGCTGATAGGACGCAGGATATCAGAGGGTTGCGTACTCAAACGGCTATAATCTAACGTATTTATCAGCCCTGACCTTCCCTCATGTCCGTGGCCATGGTAGGCGTGCAATTGCAAAGAGGAGCCAGTCTCAAGGTGCATTTGACTGGGAACTACACGTGCCGGGGGTGGATGTGGTGCTGCTGCGGATGCTTGTTCATCAAGCTGTATAGTATTGTGCGCCGTTGGAGTCGGGGGCTGAGAATGGGTATATGAAAGTTGTCGTGGTTGTTCTTGATGCCGTTGCTGTTGCTGTTGCTGACGTTCACGTTCAACTGTCTCCCATTGCGGGAGCTGGAAGTCGAGTCCTTCAAGAGGTGTTGTGGGCGTCGTGCTGTAACTTTCACCCGCAGGACCAGGGAAATCAAAGGGACCTTGGTACGACATGAGCGAGTCAAATTGGGGAATGCGTTTAGGGCGTGCTGAGAATATATATTTGTGGGTTCCCAGCAAACCGAGTCACAATCGATATCACCTGTCCGCTTCCGGCGAACAATGAAATGATTCGCAGGTCCAAGAATATGACACGACACACCACATCACCCGACGCGACCAGACCCCGGAACACCGCGTTGCGACCTTCCTAAAAAGGAAGTTACCGTGCGGCGCGCGAACCCTGTTCGGGGTCTTGGGCGCACACGAGGCGCGTCGGGCTGTGCAAGACCCCGTGCGCCTGGACAGCACGCCTGTTCATTTCAGGGATCTGGAACGGGCACTAGTCAACTCATGTACGTTATATGCCAGTTTAGGAATAATACAGTATTATATCAGGAGAACAATGGACATACGCAAGAGCAAACATTTTCGGAGACCTCGTCCGATCCCCGTTTATGACAACCAACACTCCAATCTCAACGTTTTTCCTCTTCTTTTGGAGCGCGTTCACCTTCGCTCATCTCCGCAGCATCGGGCACCTCTATTGTCGAGGGTAGACTTTGACTTCCTGCTCGGCTTCTTGCGATCAGGGTCCCCGTTTCTGCAATCCTAGCACCGCGGTCTATACTACCTCGGCGGCTGACGTTGCCGCTTCGACTCCGTAAACTCCCCGTTTCTGCAACACGTCGGTCGATGCTCCCTCGTCTGGCATTAGAGTTGCGACGGCTGAGCGGCTCAGTAGGCGAGTGTGAGTGGTCTCTGAGCGGCATATGATATAGCACGGTTGGTGACCCAAATGACGAAGAGAGCGAGGGAGGAGGGACAGAGGGGTAGGACAACGCACGGAATGGGGTCCCCAGCGACATGATAGGATCAGTGTGTAACGAAATGGAAGTAGGTGGGCTTGTCAAGTTCGTGTGGGTGCTTATGTAACTTGCGGTGTTAGTCGATGTTGCCGGCGAGAATGGGAATGGGGAGTCTGACGAGGACGGAGAATGGGACAGCGGCGTACTGACCTCTGACGCAATATTGATAGGGCGTGGAACTGATGACGGACGAGGAATAGGAACTCCGTTCGTCCGTCGAGTCGAGTGCCCTGGAAGATGCATAACAGATGTGTGTGGCGACGAGGACGCGGAATACGAGGACGACCTGTGATGGGTCGGCTGCGAGAACGGATCTGACGATGATAGCCCAATTAAGTTGTCAACAGAGAGGCCCAACTGCAGTTTAGTGAGACTAGAGTTAGCCCTGAACGCCCTTTTTTAAAAATAACATAACATACCCTACGTCGATGTTCAATAAGCTCTTCGCGGTATATCTCGTTGAGCCGCTTTATTCTGATATAGTCGCGTTCAGTATCTGCGAGTCGGCTTCTTAGGTGCTCATTTTCTCGACGCATCGCTTCGAACATCGTCTCCATGTTTGGGGAAGCGGGATCCGTCCCAGTCATGAAGCTCCGCAGGCCAAATCTAGTGTCGGGAGAGACGCTGATGCCATGCCCGTTGACTTGTTGCTGTTGCTGGGCTTGACGGAGGGCAGTGAGCTCGCGAGACAGTCGGTTGACATGAGATTCTGATTCGGCCTCGAGAGTGTTTTCCAGGTTAATTTTCTCTTCTCTCAACTAGTCATAGATTGAGATTAGTCCAAATTGATACAGGAACACATTGCGGACCTGTTCGAGTTTCCGAGACAAAACGTTGATAATCCGCTCCTCCTCAGCTTCGAATGCATTGATGAGGTCTTCCTGGCGACTGTGGGGATTTGAATAACGTCTGACGGGAGGAGAGAGCGACATGGTGGTAGTCGCTAGACTTTGGATGTAAAAGGAGGCAGAGGGTCATTCGAGGGTCCGTTTTTCCGATCCGGCATATGTAATAATGATCCCGGCCGGTCACCCGTTCGCGCCAACCTCGCGACCTCACGCGCTGCAATCCATTACATTCATTAAGTACGGATCTCGTCTACCTTTCTCACTGCAGGGCCATAAACCCACCCAGCTCAGGGACTCGGAAGCACTTGTTCTTCATCGGCTCATGCAGCCCCGCTGGATACTTGTTAAATCGATTCCCCATGCATTCGCGTAAAACAGAAGAGAAAATCTGCTAGCTGAACGCCTTAGGAGACTCAGGCTCTCCTCAAGACAGATGACATTAACGTCCTTGTTCCCATGCCGCGGTCAACAGCCTCCGAGTCCACGACAACTTCCTTAGCGCCGTTGCCGACTCTAATCGTGGGAATGAATCTAGCTAACAAACCCCTGAATGAATGCTGGCCCTGAGGGTCGTATCGATTCTTGACATCGAGGACGCATGTTATTGCACGTGCGTCGTGCGCATACTGGCGACCTTCCTGGCTTCCTGCTCTGTATGGCAATTAACATTAAGCACATATGGCGGTAACGTTAGGGTGCCTAATCCTTACCACATACTTGATGGGAGATCAGAGAGGTGGACCTCGCGGATCTTCAGTCCCACAATTTCAGATAACTGCCGGACTAAAACCGTCACCAAGTCAATCGCAAGATTGAGCCGCAGTGCATCCATACAGTTGAGAAGCCACTGTGAGACATGACATATATTTGTGCGGATGCGCCAATATCGAGAATAGGAGTGTGACGATGTTGGATGAAATGAACAGAACCGCATCAACGCCGAACGAGTAGCCCTGAACACTGTCGAGCGCAGCCAACGACGAGATGAGTTAAAAGAATTGCTCAGAACTGTAATTGTTCAAGTGACGTTTCGCAAGGGCAAAACATCAAGCGCTGGTTCCTCTGAGCGTTGATCGGCGGGGCGGAAAGACCAATGACAGCCTTGTAATGTCTGCGAAAAGCAATCGACGACTAGCTGATTTCTTCACGCAACTCCTGAGGCGATATGACATGACGCAATATATGAACCTGCTGGTCTGCTCCAAAGAGTATAGGGTCGATATGACGGAGAATAAAGTCGAAAACGTTCCCTTCGATCATGGACGATATGAACCCGAGTCTAGCCAGGTCCTCGATGTGAATGCGCTCAGCGATACATTTCGGCGGGTTTCGGCCGACCATGTACAGGCCAAATCACATGACACTACGCGTTACCTCGTCTTTCAACACTCAACTACTGCTATGCCTGTTCAGCTGCCTCCCCAACCTCCCGGGCTAGACGTCGACCTCCCACCCCATCCGAATGACCCTCCGACCATCGACGATATAGTATTGGCCCAAGACTATCAGCGGCGGGTGGAATTTAGTGGACGTRGTAAGTTGTCCACACATCTTCAATGACTCAAAGCACTGGAACCCGAACTACTAGGCGGGCCACTCCCGAGGCCGACTATGGCTGACATCGCAAGGGCAGAAGTATACAAAACTGATCTTGTCCTAGCACATCGAGGTGGGTAGTGTTAAGGGCTGATAACCTGTGTGCAATCGCGGTGATGGGCCTAAACCTTTTCATCTACTAGGTGAGGCGGCGGCACCAGCCTGGTTTGAGCCAGGCCTTCGAAATGCTCTGGGGCCAATCCGGATGGAATTGGTCAGATTACGTATTTTGGCTGCTCAGGTAAGTGCCAACTGGGTTCAAGTTCCTAATACAAACCAACCTGTATTTTCAGTCGCGAAACGCACAGCTAGTCACTGGTCGTGTCACCCCTTACGAGATCGTACCGTTCGATGATGGGACAATGCCAAATGAAGCCCCCGTAAGTTTATATTTGGTAGGGTAGGTCTTGCTGCTGATTGCCGCTAGCATAATCTTCCGCACCTTACCAACATTGATGTGATAAGGGCCCTTCCACGAGCCCAGTGTGTACGATATTGCCAATTGTACCACTTGGAGGGTCATGGGAACCGAGTCACCACAATGAGACAAGTTATTGCCTYGAAGATAGGATCTCTACATTATCCACACTAATTTACTTGTTCCCTCGTTTTGTACCATCACATTCTATTAATAATTATACAGACTTATAATTGTAGAGATGCCTGTCCTGGGGTGCCTTTTCCAATTTCGAGCCGTCAAATTGAAGAACCACGAACCCTCGGGGCGGGAGACACAACACTCACCCCGATTCGTAGCCTGTCTCAACGCTATGAGGGTCACACTGCGATGCAGCGCCGCGACTCCTTCCTCTTTGACAATCGCATATACCACATGCCCTGCATTGCGATACCGGCCCGGGCCCGGGGGTGCGTTGAGTGGGTCAGCCAGCGATTGCTGTTGCCTTCTTCCATGGGCGTAACGACCGCCTGTCGCCGTCACTCCGGTCCCTAAGCCATCTGTCCGCCAATAATCGTTAGCCTCACCCTGAATCTGAATCAGGCAACTACCCACCAATAAAAATCTTCCAACCCCATCCCGATCTGCCATCCACCCCTTGTATGTCTCGAAACTCGCAAACCGTGTAGCCATTTTGGTTACTATCCGGATAACACGGCTCCGAGCCCTTTGTAGGAGAGGGATTTCTCGACGGACGACGTGGACGCCCGTTGCGATGATTCTACGTGCCTTCGCTCTAGTCCCAGTTGTCCCGGGAGGTGCTGTAGCGCCTTGCCCAGACCTGGAAAGCTGCATACGGACTCTGATCGTATCGAGTGGACCAACTACATGAAGGCAAGCAAGGATACATAGGAGCATAAGTACGGACTCACAGCCTGACAGTTCTACCAGCTACGACGTGTGTTGCGAAGCTGACTGGTTTCTTGTTGTCACTTCTGGACATTGCTTGGGCTGAATTTTGGGTGGGGGAAGGTTGGGGAGGAGAGCGAACGAGAGACAATCACATGAATGACGTGTGCAACTTGTCATAGAAGACCCAGTTGAGAGTGATGGGAGCATCTTCAGTAGCGGCGATCATCGCATGGCAAATTATGGTGATGAGAGCCAAGATCAAGACTGTCAAAACTCAAAGTTCGGGCAGACTCCTTCGTTGTCTCATCTGGACCGTTATGAAGGATGCAAAGGGGGACCCTCATGTTGCATTGAAGAGCCGGGAACACGATATACGTCCATAAGGAGCTASACTAGCACATGAGCACCCCCGACACTAAAGATGACAGGCTTCAAAGTTCAAACAACGTTACCCTGTACGTGCGCCACAGTGGCCACACTATCCCTCATAGTAGTATAATTCGGCTTCGTCGTGCATCATGGGGAGTCTCGGCTTGAAGTTCACGTCAGTTCGCTGGACGAGCTTGTTGTAAACAGCTGAACGCAGTGGGTCCATCTATAAGATACAAATCAAGTTTCGTCAATCACAACATTACTACGAGTGCTGCAAAGCACTTACCCATGTGACCTCGCTGTCCGTATGAAATGGCCCGGCGTTGAAGCCTACACCATCACGTCA
>JNHV02000817.1:0-10372 GCA_001691785.3 Amanita brunnescens Koide BX004
CGAGATATCGGCTGATATGCGGGAAGTTGTCAGCGCACATTCCTTTTCCTTCATTCTATTTTCACATGTACATTAAACCTCATCAATACAGATGCATCAGCAGATCCGAAATAGTTAAACAATATTCGAACACAGCCAAAATGTCTTCTTTGAGCGCATCTCTGATTCAAAGTTTGCCACGTGAAAATTCTATAGTCGAAACATATCACTTATTTGCCACCCCTTACTGATGAATGCTGTTCGCATTTCAGTCGTCTTTCATCTGTTCTGAAACATCTCTGTGTTTAGTGATAGGTACAAGCTTTTCATTGTGTTTTCGTAAACTTGGTATAGGCTTTTTGGTTCCTCCTCAGCTCCTCCTCCTTAAGCTTGGCATCAAGAGAAGCACACAGCTCTCGGGCGTACTTTTCACCTTCCTGAAGAAGAATCAATACAAAGAGGACCTTGCGTGAACAGTTCGGGAGTACCTGCACGAGCCCTTGAGTAATTTTGAGATCTAGCTCTCCTGGACCAAGCATACGTATTCCCTGAAGCATCGAAGTAGAGGACGACGGAAATGAAAATATAAGCAGCAATTTCAGCGGCGTAGCGGCTTCTTCTGGTGATGTTGCGTCCAAGTAGTGGGCGGGAGGAACCTACGACAAGGACCTTGCTCAGCGCATGAGGCGCATGCAAAATTAAAAACATACCAAGTTTAGCGTGACGCACACTGGCCATCGTTCTCTCCCATCCAGCAGCTCCCCTTCATCCCAATAATCGCGCAATTCGAAGTCCGTCGCTTTTGGCATCCGGCGCGTGTTAAATCCGCTGTCGGTCTCCATGCTGCCAAACCCTGCAGCGCCCTTTCCTCCCTTTGATGTTTTGTATTCGACGCTCCTCGTTCTTGGTACCCTGGTGCCCCACAACGCAGCCCTCGCCGCCATGAACATGACGTCATATATATTTCCTGCATCAGAGAGGACAACCACGTCAAGATGCAGCAACCACGACTTTTTCCCGCGTAGTATGCGAAGGTTGTTGGGGTGCAATGTCCGATTAGCGAGTACCTGGTGGAGGATGGTGGACATTTCCTGTTGCAGGTCCTCAATAGCACTTGACGAGAGATGGGGGTATGCAGCGGGAGAACTAGCTTCGCGTTTTCATTTGTCTACATTTTTTTCTGAGAGGAAGCTTGTAGAGGAACTAACCAGGATGCCGTGCAGATCATTCTGCCGCCCTCCACGCCATCCTCGTCCAAGTCTTCTACTTCCAGTTTGGATGCGGCGACGACTTCTGTCCCGCCTCCGGTATTTTCTCCCTCCCTTCCAACGCTGACCCTTGCGCTTCCATTTGCGAGAGGTGCAACTCCTGTTTCGAGCTCTACGTTTCTGTAGGCTTTTAAAGCACGCCCGTCTGTTCGAAGCGGAGGTTCAGAGAGGATACCAGTCTGAATATACGACTTTTCAGCCTTTGATAGTGATATTGAACTTGATGCCATGAGGGTCAGGTGTGATCTTATCTAACACACGCAACCATGTTGTACCCAGGTCAATTATCTCTTTTTTCATAACTCTTGCGCTGAAACATACCGTTCAGCACGAAACCATGTCAGCCGAACATTTGACACATTAAGAAAGGTTCTGCCGAGCGGCGAACGGTCCAAGGTATGCTGCAACTGAATCCATCACGATCGTACAAACTTTTGACTCGATTCCTAGCCTCATATTATTATTCTCGCAGGAGAAGTCACTGGATTTCGAAACGATACCGATCGCGAACTGTCGTTTCGCCAAGAGTCCAATTTCTTCTACCTCACAGGATGTCAAGTCCCAACATCGTACCTGATGGCTGCTTACTTCCCGGGAGAGGACAAATCTACCGTAGATCTATTCATACCCAAGGCCGAGCTCGCTGACCTCATGTGGTCTGTTCCTCCGCCGACAATCGAGGAAGCAGCAGCGACTCACGATGTGACTACCGTGCAGCACCCGAGCTCATTCCTTTCCAATTTCGAGGCACTAGTTAAGGCTTTACCCGATGCCCTTGTCCATACGCTTCCAAAAGATGTGCCACAGTTCCCGCAGCTTCCAGAACAATATCTTCAACCCATTCTCAAGGCACAAAAAGGGTCTGACATCGCGATAACGGACATGTACCTTCTTACTGCACTCCAGCGCACAAGGTTAATCAAAGATAAAGATGAAATCAACCTGATCAAGCATGCGAACAAGATAAGCTCAAGGGCACACGAAGTCGTGATGCGAGTGCTCGGCAAAGCTGTGAAGGGGAAGATTGAAAGGGCCCCAGATGCTGGCGTGAGCAGGCCGCTACTCCCAGGCGAATGGCTGATCGAAAAGGAAGCCGAAGCGGAGGCCCTATTTGTCGCATCGTGCAGGAGAGAAGGGTAAGCCCCACTTGCTGTCAGGTTTTTATCCGTCTCATCAATAATAGGGCTGTGCATCAGGCCTATCTCCCCATAGTCGCTGCATCAAATCGTGCATCTACCCTCCACTATTGTTGCAATGATCGTGAGTTTGCATGGGGCCCAGTTAAGCTGCATGACCATTACAACGCGGACGAGCTCGCCCACAATGGCGATAAACAATTACTGCCCCAAGTTTTACTCATCGACGCAGGCTGTGAATGGAACTGTTACGCATCTGACATCACGCGTACGATGCCGGTCGGAAATGGGGGGAAATTCACCTCGGAGGCTCGTGCGATCTATGAATTGGTGCTTGAGATGCAAAAGGTGCATATATATGCTTTACTCACTGCGAATCATGCATAACGGGTTTTCTGATAGGCATCATTCGACATCATTCGGGCTGGTCTGCATTGGGATGAAGTACAGCTGACCTGCCATCGCACGCTCGTCAAGGGGTTCCAAAGACTTGGAATCTTCAAGACTCCTAATGCTCCCGGATCTGGTTCATGGAACTCGGAAAAAGCCATTTTGGCATCCGGAGTCAGTTCCGCTTTCTTCCCCCATGGCCTAGGACACTCCCTCGGCATGGACGTGCACGACGTTCCTGGAGCTAGTCAGCCTCAAAATAACCCCACTATTCCCAAGTTCCCGATTTCACACGCAAGCTTCTTCACGTATCTCAGGCTGCGTCTGCCCCTTGAAGCAGGGATGGTAGTAGTGAGCAGACCGCCCTTACCGCGATGTCCAACTCAATTCTAATTAACTTATAGACTGTCGAACCAGGGATCTATTTCTCGCCTCACCTGCTTGCGCCAATTAGAGAATCGCGTCACATTGATCACGAGGTTCTGAAGCGGTATGAAACCGTCGGCGGGATTCGTATCGAAGATGTTGTTCTGATCAAGAACACGGGATACGAGAACTTGACTACCGTCCGCAGCGAGCCTGATTGGGTTGAGGGAGTATGTTCTGGAGAATTATGAAATGAGTGCGGGAAATCTGTGTAACCAATGTACCAGTCAATCTGTAAATGTACGTCCTAACTATGTACTTTGTGTCGAATTCACCAACGATACATATAGCAACGAGTGTCTGTAACATATCGACATTTTCCATCAGCTTGCTAGGCACCCATCAAATTTGATATTTTTCACAAGTTCCTCGAGTGCTACAATCATCACATGCCGCACCCCAAATCACCATCACGTATAAGTAGAAGACTATCGCGGGATTTTCCTGCGCAGCACATCGAGTCGGTCGCAAGTCGCCCCCCTCCATCACTCTTCGCCCATAGTTAGCTCTCCTAGGTAATAATGAGCGCAGGCGCACCCCGGGGACGCACGTTAATGCGCCCCAGTGCGCAACATCTATCTTTATCGCTGGTCGAGCATCCTTCTTTCAAGTTCAGGACGTTTGGCGCATATGAGCCCTTAGCTACGCCCGCAACTCTGACGCCAATTGATGACGAAGACGATGATATGGTGCGTTCTTATCCTCCCGCTCCAAGAAATGCTCCCTATAATTAACATCATAGGATCTCCCGTTATCGCTCAATCGTGGGCCGCGCCTCAACGACAACCTACTTGCCCCGCCGTCCGCATGTAAATTAGGTGTAGGCCTCACCCCATTCACTGCAATGACCGCCGGGAGCGCGTACAGCCAAGACTCCTATATTGAGCCGGAGGTCCCAGGCATAGACACGGACACGGACACAGACACGGACCTAGGACTAGCCTCGGGCAATGCAGGCTCCTACCCTCTGAGATCACTTAACTGTGTCCGCGTCGACACCCGCCGCTTCGGAATGGCACTTAGCCCCAACGCGAAATTCACTCTTCCATTGGCATCCGCTTCTTTCCCTTCAGCGACGGTAGGCACGCTTGTCCCAAACCTCCAAAGCCTAGAGACGGGAGAGGCGGAAGAACCGTCTTCATCACTGGTACGACACGTTCCTCACGCCATCCATAAAGCGATTTCCGAGACCCCCGCTGCATCGCCCCCCACTCTGCAGAATGATAAGATAACCGAGGCGGCACCTCAACTCCCAGTCGTGACCAAGGGACTAAAACGCGATCCTCCAGTCGCCACTACTGAAGCTCCCCGAAGTACGAAAAGTGCGAAAGTCACAATCAACCGATCAGTAAGCCTGCGGTCCTCCGCGAAAGGACTTACAAGACTTTTTTCGCGTGTGTCGCTACCTACGCATTTGTCTCGGAATACTTCAGGAAACAAGCGCCAGACGGCGAAGGGCCCGCCTCCGAAGAGGCAGACAACGCATCCAGTTCCTGCTGTACCCGATCCACTTGGAGACGAGTCGCTCATGATTCTTGATCTGAAGAATAGCAAAGTGCAGACCGATGCTTCAGATAATAGCATTCCAGGAACCGGGGCGTTTTCAAGTTCTCATCCCTGTCAAACTACCGTCTTCTCGACAACGGATAGCCCCGAGCAGATTTCTCGACACACTGGCATACATTCGGAATCTGTTGATTTCCATGACACTTTGCCTGCCATTGAAATTGGTCCGCTTGAAATCACTTTCGGTGGTTCGATCGACTGGGTTCCATAGAGGGCGGGCCTGCTTCACATACTCTGACTGTAACTCATGCACTCATGGCTCGCCATGCGCTATTGTGGTACATTCTTAGGCGGTCAGGACGTCGACACAATTATACATGTCTATTAACTGTGTATATTTATCAAACCAGACCCATTGCCATGTTTTATACGCTGCTTGTACTGTAGCAAACGAGGGATGAAATTCACCATCTTCAACGCCGCGATTTGAGCTCATCGCTGCCTCCTTGATTCGAAGAATCATCAACGCTGTCGCTGGAGACAGCCGGCCCTTTACTCTCTTGCGCTCTATTCTCTTGTAATTTGCTCTTCTTGCCGTGGCCCTTTTTCCTGGGCTGTGCTCGTGTGCCATCGCTCTCATGGCCAGAGGCATTACTGCTTTTCGCTTGGCCATTTGAGGACTCCTTATACTTCTCGTATGTGTCGCCGGCGAGGCCCGTCGTGCCCGGACGCCAATATCCCAGGACTTGAGACGCTTTAGCACAGATATCAGACACAGTACCAAAGGCGCGCAGCGCAAACCGAACAACTGGAGCCGCAGGCGGGAAGACGAGTCCTGCGACGTCCTTTATACGCAGGTCAGCATCATGGCACATCTCACGTCGGATGCTCACATCGGGGTGGCAGAAATTTTCTTGCGAAACGATACGATGGAAGCCATGTTCTTCCCTAAGGACAAGTCTTACTAGCAATCTGAAAGCAACGTCGAGCAGATGGAAATTAGATGACTGCATGCCTACTGTGAAACAACAGGCTCAATTGGCAAGAAGAAGAGGGGGAACTTTTGCTCGACGTCCAGTAAAAGGACGTTGTGGGGTTTGTCGTAAACTGCAGGTTTTATCAGTGCCCATGTCGCGCATGCATACACAAACTAACCAACGTTTACGACGTGGATCGACACATTCGGCGAAAGAACGCGATACCATCTATCGCGTGTTTACAACAATGCTTCGCTAAAGACGATACACGACTTACTGGTATGCCCCCAGAATTGACTCTCTAGAGAGAATGCCAGGTTCTATGTAAGCCAGAGGGTGGTGGAATCCGGCGTTTGGGACATAGTATGTATAAACGGCGGTCCTCTGGATGTCCGGAAACTTCGTGGTGGTAAGCTGTTCGACGACCCCGGTGATCTCCCTGACTGGATCCTGCATGGTGAAGGAGAGAAAGAAAGAACGAGGGGATTTGAAATGCGACGAGGGCGATTAAAATGGCAGGTTAAATGACGTCATGGTGTCGTAGCGAAGAGCGCGATCGGAGGACAGTCTGAAGCGAACCTTCCAAGCACTCTACACATTCTGATGTAGTACCCCGTCTCAAAGTCTCGATCCCATTATTTACATTCCCTGTACATTGAAACCTCTACATTCGTAATACCTTGGCCGTACCATGTGGGAAAGGATGTGCTCTCTGAATGACGTAACAGGCGCGGGAGAAGAATTCGCTTGCGTAATCTACTCTCTGCATGTCCAACGACGACGACAATGCTTTGGGCGCAGGCCGCACCCTCGATGGCCGTGCAGCTGAGCCCCTTCCGTCTTCATGGACAAGGCCTTCTGCAGGCCAGCGCGTCGGCCGCATTGGCGACTGGACAAAGTACGAGTTTTCCTTTCCCCCTTTGTTGATCTGCTTCATCTGGACAACAGCTCCGGTGGCAGAGGAACGAGCAGGTTTGCAACGGTTGATGGCATGAACGCCCAGGCTTCTGGAGGTTCGTCTCGGCCAGCCATAGCTGACGACGACGATGAGGACGAAAATGATAATGCTGGGGAGAGTTGGTTTGCTGGTGGCGAAAGAAGGTCTCATATCGCATCTCTCATATATGCACGCAATACTCATTTCCTCTTAGTGGTATATCGATTGAAAACCCTGACAGGCAAAGGAGTGTTCCAGGTGGTGACACGGTCAGGGAATTGCTGCGCCGAGCTGCCGAGTAAGTTGGATGTCACTATCTAGGCTCCCATTGATCCTTGTCCAGAGCAGGGCCCCCTCCTGTCCCTACTTCGCGTTCCAATATCTTTTCTGGAGGCGGGCACAGACTAGGCAGCGACGAACAGCCTAGCACCTATATCCCAGATCCCAGCGTGCAAGCCTCTGAACTAGGTGCGCAGATACCATCTTTCTCCCACCCCTTTACTTATCCAACAGAAGAAACCGCGGTACGACATATTACCTTCTGGAGAGATGGATTCGCAGTTGAAGATGGTGAACTCATGCGCTATGACGATCCCGCCAACGCGCATGTACTCTCGGAGATCAACGCCGGGTAAGTGAGTTTCTTACTTAAAGACTTGATCTTATGTTGTAGTCGAGCACCGCCATCGATTTTAAATGTCCTTCCCGGCCAACCGGTGGAACTCAGAGTCGCCAAACGTACCACTGAGGATTATGTTCGCCCCACAGCAAAAGCATTTGGTGGTACAGGTCATCGCCTGGGAGCGCCTGTTCCAACCTTCACCAGCTCCGGGAGTCAAGCTTCTTCTATGCCTGGCTCTTTCCCCGCTTCCTCTTCTTCAAGTTCACACCAGCCAGCACAGCGCGAACAACGCGAAAGCATAAGTACTCGCTTTGAGGTTGACCAAACCAGACCTATGACGAGCATACAACTTCGCCTCGCTGATGGTACAAGGTAAACATCAGACAACTCAAGCTCATTTCCCTTCCTAACTCCATGAACTAGAATGGTTTGCAGGATGAATTTGACCCACACTGTTCAGGATATCCGGAACTTCATAAATGCGTAAGTTTACCGCTCAACTTATATGCCAATTATCTCAGACGTGGCTAGATCGCACCCTGAGAACATGGCCCGAGTTTACACCATTGGGACGACGTTCCCAAACCGCACCCTTGAAGACAACACGCAAACTATTGAAGCGGCAGGACTAGCAAACAGTGTCATCGTTCAACGTTGGGCTTGATAATCGGACTAGAAAGAACTGTATATTTACATGTATTCGTGTTCGAATAGATCCTTTTCGATATGCTTACAGAAAAATCGCAGCTTCAAAAGAAATGAAAGAAACACTCCTCATTAGCCTGAAGATTTGGTAGAAGTTAGTAGAAGTCGTGGAAGAGTACGAATGTCAGAATAACGGGATTTGACAAATTCGAATGCAGGACACGTAAGACCAAAAATGTAGCGATGAATACACTAAAGTATGCCTGGATAGCAAATCCACGTACGGTGTCTAATCAGACTACTGAGTCAATATCAAGAGCAATTCATTACTGCGCGTCATGAGCGACCCTACATAATTACCGATGCATCGATGACGGATAGCGCTGATCGGAATCGAAGATCAGAATGTATGACATCTTACAATAGGACACGCACAGAAAGGAAATGCATAGTGGTATACTCCTGCCCCGGTTTTGAGATCAATATCATGAATTATGACTCAGAGTACGTGAGCAAGACGTATCATCCCTATGAAGACGCTTGAGAAGACGAGAGTCGCACAGAGTTGTTGCTCGGATGATTATAAGCATCAAGTTTTCCTTTGGGATTTCCACTTATCAGCTTGCGCCAGAACAGGCAATGATATCACTCACCTGTATTGTATAGCAACAATAAGCTCCAATCTACTGATATGATACGACTCCCAGCAAAAATTGACACCCTTTGATGAATGGTAACGACAATTGAAAAACTGTCAAGCAGGCGTAAGTTGATAGTCAGTCCAAGACAAGTTTTTCCCCCAAGGAGACCTCACATTGAAGGGATTCCACAAATCGATACATAACGCAGAGTCCAGCTGCCCATGGCGCAAAGAAGAAAATGGGAAGACCGAACATCAACCTTCGATCCTTGTTTCATATAATCCAGGTCCGGAGYGTCACGAAGTCTGTCGTGTCGATGGATAAGGGGCAGCATCGATATCAGCTCACCTTCACTCATAGCCATACCAAGAATGAACATCCCGTCCAAGAAGAAGGATCAGCAACGGCATACGATGAGGCGATGAGAGACTGGCCAGACTTACAGTCATTAACTTTGTATGCGGTCTTACACTGTTCGACTGTTAGATGTGGCTTGAATTGGTCTGCGGATGCAGGAATCAAGATTAATCACACGCAAAAATACCAGTACGGCTTACGATAAGAAACAAGAGCCACATCCACGAAGGGCATGTATCTCGATACTAGATAGAGTGTTTTTACGAGGGCCCATTTAGCGATCTAGATTAGTGAGACGTCGTCACCCATCATCAGTAGGTAATCATAGGCCTAGCCCATCATATGATCTTGACGGCTCGTTATGATATTTACCAGGAGTTAACAATGACTCCATCCTTGATTATTTATTCAACGGAGAGACTCACCAATAAAGTATTGCAGTCATTTAAATGCATAAGCCAGATACATCACATCCGAAAGGTACATTTCCAAGAAATGTGAGGGGTGCACTATCAGCTAGGGCAGTATCCTCGTTCATTGTGAATTGAAGCATCAAGGTGTGGCTTGGATAGCCAGCAAAGACCACGATTTATGAATGTGATATGTAGTGGCGCCGCTCAATGGCCGTCAAGGCGCCACCCCGCGCCTACCCGGCTCACCATGGGCTGCATCTAGGGCTTGACAGGTATACATATACTTGGGAGAGCTTCCTTCAAAGGAGACAAGTCAGCAATTGAATGCCTGGGCGCATTGCAGTCTAGGTTCGGCGAATGTGTAACGTTTATATGACGCCAACGCCATTTGGTACGTCAAGTCAGTGCTTCGATGCGTTACCGTAGCCTGACGGAGCCCTATGCGTAAGCACCTGCCAAACGTGATTGTTGACAGCATGTACAATTTGGTCGAATCGTCCGTTGTTACTGCAATGCATGCCAGTCATTATAACGGAGGAAATAAGTTTTATGCATCAATACGTCGGAGGCAGGACGGTATCTACGATAGGTTGAGCTGGAATCTAGTATGAGGATATCAACGTAAGATTCGATACGAAGATAAGTGGTAGAGTTGCTTGGTTATATATATTTCTGAGGGTTGTACTTGTTTTGGACGCGTATGTCTCACTTGGACGTAGTTGTCGCGCTCGACTCCACCGCGTTCCGTCAAAACAAGTACATCCCTCAGAAATATATATAAGCAGGCAATTCCAGCACTCACCTTCCCTCACCAGTTCCCCGCACATGCCTACGATAACCTCAAGACGCCAAGCTCGCCCGAATGGCCACTTTCCCTTCCTTATCTCGCTGTTCCATTCTTCGCCCCAACTTCTTTCGGATTACCGGGTCCATCATTCGCTGTATTACGGACACATGCAAAGACCGCCAGCCATAAATGACTGGTAAGTTTCGAGCAGTTTTGCACTCGTGTCACGCCCGCTGATTGTCGTCGACAGAACCCTACGGAATGGTGTTCCTTGGGAGCCGCACCGTT
>JNHV02000818.1:0-10371 GCA_001691785.3 Amanita brunnescens Koide BX004
GTCGGGCGCTGTCGGAACACAGGCGGGCGGGTCGGGACAGGCGAAACGAAACTCAACGAGGGGCGGGGTACGATTAACTGAGTATCTAAGTACACGGAAAGCTATCTATATACTGCAGTGCACGAGGCGACTGCGTGGTACGTACGAAAGTGGAACGCGGCTGTGCGTGACCGCGGGGAGACTCGGAGCACGACCGTCCAACGTGTCGGGACTGCGCAGTCAGTGTCGGAATGTCAGCGCGACGTCGTTGCTTGCTCTCGACCTCCGTCCCAACGTAGCTGGAATCGGCATGTTACAATGCCACTGCGTCAAACTGCATGCGGTTGGCGACAATCTTGGTGAGTAACTTGCCCACGGTATTCAGGAGCGATATGGGCTGGTACGCTTTAGGGATGGTGTAGTTCGGTTTGTTCAGCTTCGGTATGATGACACATTCAGATGATTTGAACCAGCTAGGCCATGTGCCGCTTTCCACTGAGCAGTTGTAGAGGGACGCCAGCCCCTCGACTGCTCCATTGATCCACATAGCCTTCTTGAGGACGTGCCACGTAATCTTGTTGGGACCGGGCGATGATGAATCCGAGGTATCGTTCAGGGCTTCATGGACTTCTGCAGCTGAAATGGGTGGGAATTCTCTTCTGTCAAACTTGGGGGTGGCATCTATGAGGGCTGACGCCGCATCCAGGTCGAGATGACGAGAGCTGGCTTTGGAGAACTGGGCATGCATGATGTCGAATAGTTCTTCAGTCGAGACGACGTTACGATTGCCAGTGACGATTGTTGTGAACGACGGGGGAGGGCGTGGGCGAGTCCAGCATACGCCTTCCCATGGTTTCTTGTTAGCGCTCATCTCACGTAGCTTGTCGTCAAAGAAGGCATTGTGTGCCTTTCTAGTAAAAGCGTTGTATAGTTTGAGGTCATCAGGGCTTCGAGTAGCGTTATATGCGTCTCTGTGGATGCGGCACTGGTCGTTCCACCACGATTGTGAGTGCGGATGTGAAGTAATTGGGATTTTCGTGAGCTGAGCCCACTTCGCTGTCATTTCCTGTACGAGAAAGGCGCAAGTATCTTCAACGTTCTCGTTGTTGACAAAGTCGGTAAGGGCTGAGAGGAGGGAGCCAATTAGGTCACACCACGAATCTTCCTCTTCACTGTCTTTGGCAATGAAGGGGCGGCCTGGATGCGGGATCTGGCATCCAAAAAGGAGGCTGATAAGTGTGTGGTTGCTGCGCCCCTGGTCATCAAGGGAGACATCGAGAAAGGGGTCGAGTGTTACCAACCGGTTGTTACAGAAAAGCAGGTCGATGACAGAGAAGGAACCTTTTCTGTTTGTCCAAGTGGGGTCACCCTCGTCATTGACAAGGTTAAGCGAGCAGTCTGAGAGACCGTTGAAGAGTTCTGTGGCAAGGCCTGAGCCTCTGGTGATGTGTTCGTCCCATAGCAGTGAGTGAAGATTGAAATCGCCCTGTACGACAGCGATATTCACAATGGTGGGCACAATTTGGAGCAAGGAGAGTATTGCCTTGTTGCCAGAGCCGGGTCTGTTGTAGACGTTGTTGATAAGCGTGAAGTCCATATTTTTGAGCTTGTTGTTTGTGACCTGGACGACAAGGACGTCTTTGTGGATAGCAAGAGAGTCATTGACGATTGCCTGATGGGTGGTCATAATGCATTTGTTCAAGTATATAGCAACTGCCGAGTCGTCGAACGTGAGGCGCTGGTCGATACATTGCCAGGCTTTGTGGTGAACGGGGCCCTTAAGGTCATCTCCCTCGGGTTGGTGGCACTAGGGACTTTGCATATAAAGTTAATGGGGGCTTCTTCAATAAAGAGAATATCAATTGCATTTTGTCTAGAGTCTAAGAGATCTATGGCAAGAGGCACGGCGGGAGGGGTCGGAGGAGAAACATTAGCAATGTATTTCCCATCTTTAGAGTCGGCGGGATCGAGGCGACGATTGGCATCACCTCCCATGCTGTGTTCCACAGGAGCGCCCGGGGTGCGCTTGCTGTAGACTTCGCGTTCAAGCTTGTGTAGGGGGTCTGAGGCGAGGGGTAAAGGAGTATCATCCTCATCTTCCGGAACAGAGTCAATTCGAGCAGTCAGCAGTTCAGCCGAGGACCCGAAACGAACACCCATCTTCTTGGACTTCTTGGAAACTTTGGTGAATCCATCGTCATCCTCATCATTTGCACCCATGCTGTGGATTTCCTCCATTTGTTGTTGCAGCCACCCTCTGGGAGGGGCATTGCGTTTGCGGGCGTCTTTGTTCTTCTGGATGGTGGCCGGAGAGGGGTGGTACTCCTTGTAGAGATCCGCCAGCTCCTTGCGGCTGGTGCGATGCTTATAGAAAATGCAGTCCCGACTATCTGCAAAATGATTGCCATGGCAGTTGTAGCACTTGGGGATGCATATTTTTCCCGGGCTGTGTTGGCATGTTTCGCAGAACTTCTCGTGGTTCTGATAATCATGAGCTTCGCCACACTTTTTGCAGTGCAGCATGTTAGACGTGCAGTTATAGTTACCATGCCCCCAGATCAAGCATTGGAAGCACATAGGATGTATCTGTTTATCAACCCACCTTTGGCAAGGGCGCATGGTGCCCGAAAAGGACACCATGGTGTTCATAAGTTTGCGTCCAATGTTGCCCTGATTGTCATCAACCACGGTGAGTACCACGAGGCCACTAGCTGCGTTCTTGTTGTCGCTAAGGAACTTAGGGTCACTGAAAAACTTGACGTCTTCCCACACGGGGTTGGCACGGATATCGCTAAGAAGATCGAAGGAATCCGTTGGGGAGCTGTCTTCGTTAAAGCGGGGGACAGCCATGAATTTAAGGGTGGTAGTTGGGGGTCTATTCAAGACTTCCACCTTGTGGGCACTGTCGGAGTCGGCTGCATTCGGGGGAACATTAGCCCTGATTGCCTGTTTGAGACTCTCTCTAAGCTCGTCGTCCATGGGTTTCGCGCAGCATAGCAAGAGGTTGGATCTAGCTGACCACTTCGCGCTGACCAGAGCATTCTTCTTGAGGGCATCGCAGCCTTTGTGGTCTGGCATGTCGTTAACAAATTGGAGGATCAGATTGAGGAGTCTTGTGCCATTAGTGCTATACATTGTGCGCATCGCGTTGCAGCGCGGGATGCGCAGGTGGAGTTCCGAACCCCGAGTGCCTTTAGCGCCCGGTTTGGTGACAAGGGTTTTGCTGGTTTCAAGTGCGTGCCACGTGGGTTTGGGCTTAGCCTGGGCATCCTTCATGAGGCCATCCAAGGTGGGCCGCAATTTAGCAGCATCTGAATCTACCGAACCTGCACTGGCAAGCATTTGCGCCATAGTTAATTGTGAAATGCTTCCATCGCTCACTTTGTAAGAGCTGAGCGAAGAGTTACCGCTGAATTTCATAGGGGGCTGCGTCTTCTTTCCGGAAGCCGGGGGGGGGGTTTGCTGGGCGGTGGACCAGCCCTGGTGACTGTGCCAATGGTGGTGGCGATGGCACTCGAAAGCGGGATATGCGGGAGAGTGGTGACTGTTGCTGAAACCATGGCGGCGATATATTCAGAGAATTTGTTTTGGTGGTCCCAGTATGGCTGTGACCCCTGCTCAGCGCTAGGTTCAAAGCCCCACTTTGGGAGCTCCTTAGACGTCTTTTTGGGCGTGGATTTCGGGGTGGACTTGGGGGACTTAGCACCAGAAGATGCTGTGGCTGGCTTTGGTGGAGTGGAGCTGGCAGACGGGGTGGATTGAGACGCCAATGCATCTTTAAGGGATGCACTTTTATCCTTGTACGCCTTATCAAGATAGGCAATCTGTTTGGTGGCAGCTGCCAGTTGGGATTCAAGTTGCTGTTGGTATGCCGATCCATTTCCAGAGCCTGGACCAGAAGCTGGGGCAGCGCGTGTTGCCCGGGCCAGCTGCTTTTCGAAAGCCTGCTTTTCTGCGTTCATGGACTTTCGCATGGATTCGATGACAGCCTTAGCTGTTTCTAATTCTCCTTTTATGCTTATTTGTAGAACGTCACTATCTCCGAGTTGGCGAGTGAGGTCTGCATTCTCACGCTCATATGCCGCAATGATGTCGTTTCTGTCAGAGAGTTGTTCCGTTAGGTTGTTCTTTTCCCCTGTGAGGGCGTCTACAGTCGCCTTAAGCGTCTTGTTTTCGTTGAGAACATCGTCAGAGGACTTTTGGAGGTCAGCAAGAGCTTGGGGGAGAGGGTCCGGGGCATCTCTAATGCCTTCGAGGGCGGCCTTAAGTTCATTCCGCTGTTGGCGTAGGCGTTCGACGGTGGCTACTGCTGCTTTGTAGCTGGCCTGTTCCTTCAGGAACTTGTCAATGAGAGCTTTCCTGTCGGCGCGCGCACTTGGTTCCGTTCATTTCAGATGCGGATGAGAGCGGTATTAGTGGTGCCAAGTCGGGAGGAGACCCGTCCTAGCGCGGAGGCGTTGTTGATTACCTTGGTCCCGGCTGCTCCTCTTGCGCCAATGCTGGAGCCTGCCCCTCCAACACCGCACTCTCCATTGAGTGTTATCGCTTCGCTCCAGGACACCCTTCGAACTCTTAATGAACATCCTCCCACGCCAGCCGCCTTTGTTGCTGCGGTTCTCGTGCACCACGATGGAGCTTGCTCACACGATGTTGGCTCGTGCCCTTCCTGTTCCCTCGGCCTCGTCTGCTGCGCCCGTCGCAAGCTTTTTACCCCAGCTGCTGCCTGACACCTCGCCTGCTCCTTGTGCAAACACGTTGCCTCGTCATGCTGCGTCACAGAATACTGTTGCAAGTGCAGCAAATTATGGTTACCAACGGACGCGATCAGCCCTGTGCGAATTCCAGCCGGACGCTTCTATGGAGGTGCTGGCTCAAACTCCAGCCCCGAACCAGACATCTGGACTCCTTCCCCCCGCTCGAGCCCGGATGAGATAGACAATCTCACTGCGCACGCCAATGTTCCCCTTCCTGTCTCACGACCCGAATCAGATGCCTTGTGTGCCGCTTCTCGTGCATCAAGCGTAGATGAGCCTGTAAACGTTGCCGCAACTCCGCTCTCCACACCGGACTACTCCTCTTTGCCAGAGGACATGATCGACGGTCTCGTGCATCCATCCTTCCCGGATCGCGCGATCTTGGACTCTAAAGACAAATGGCATTTCCTTGGACGAGGAGATCTCTCGGTCACATCTCTCAAGCTATATGCACGGCAGATTTTCTCTGAAACATCCCACTGGATAACGGCTGGCCACTTTTTGGTTGATGTCTTCCATGGTGCCACACTAAACGGATCACGCGATGACTTTCATCGCTTTGTCATTCTCGTCGGAACACAGCTCGGCTATGGTGACATCGCTCAAAGCATGTCGGAATGCCTGGATGTAAACCGCAAGATGGCTGATGAGTATATGCGTCTGCGCGATGTCGCCACTTCTTGGAAGCAAAAAGCAAAAGCAAACTCAAAGGATGCAAGGACAGGCAGACATGCGCAAGAAGAACTTGGCAAGGCCCGAGAGGATATTGCGGCCATTCTTGAGGAGCGTGAGGTCTTCATTAAGCAACGGCGCGAGCTTATGGCAAGGGATGACCAGCTCACCACTGAGCTCAATAGAGTACATAAGGACTACGGGAACGCGATTGAAGACAATAACACGACCGGTATTGTAACACTTGCAAGAAAGGTCCCGGCCATTCCTGTATGCCCTTCTGCCGAAATTGCCACGGCAATCATATGGCTACATCGAAAGAGTGCCCTTTTTACCTCAGCCGCACTAGTAAGGAACGACATGCCGAACTATATGCCAAAGTCGAGGCGAAGTTCCCTAAAACGAACCAGAAAGACCCCCGGACAGGTATCACGAGAAAGACCGGAGGCCGCAAGAAAGTAGGTTTCTCTAACCCCGATTCTGAGGGATTTATCCAAGTCGGCGTCCCGCCTGGCATTGCCCACATTGACGCAGTCCTCAGTGAACCACTACCGCCTGCTAGCGTCAAACCCCTGGGAGGGAGCATTGTTGGCGCCATCGCAGACGAAGCGCTACGCCCTGAATTAAAGGGGAACGAGGAAGCTCGTCGCCTCATGCAGGAAACCCTATTGGACGAAGCCGCATTTGCTGCAGCTGACGCCGCGGACCCGGATGCTGTGGAGAACACTGGCGCCGTCTCTCCTCCTGCGAACTCATCGGGCAGCCCCCCTTTGAACCTTTCATATGCTTAAACATGTCTATTACAACCTACATCGCTAAGTCACGCTTTGCGTTCCAAAATGTTCACAAGTCTCGATTGTCAGTCCACGAGCTCTTAGAAACTCTTCAAAATGAGATCGATTTCCTATTTATTCAAGAAAATTCCATTTCATTCATCAGAAATGTTCCGTCCTCTGACAACGCTCTGGGGATCGCACTCACAGGCCCTGTACATCATAAACAATGGCAGTGCGTCGAAAAACGGCCATCCAACCATCTTCACAGGTCGCAATTTATATCAACAAATGCTTCCTCAATGACTTCCAAATTTTCCCGAATTTTTCCCCAACTATCGACCCGAACGTCCTACCAGTTACCCTAAAACATAACCTACTCCGCTCATGCTCATTCACGATCGTCAATATCTATAACCCTCCCAAGACCAGAAACTCCGCCATTACTTCCCTCCTTCAAACTCTTCCAAATCTCAGCGACGTTGTCGTTGTTGAAGGCGACTTCAATCTCCACTCCGGCATATGGGATCCCGCTAGAGTTAATTCCCCACCCTCTTCCATGGAGTTCTTCAACCAGCTTTCTGACCAAGGCTTCGGTCTTGTCAATGATGAAGGTGCGCCTACTTGGACTAATCGGCGAGGCGCGTTCTCCATATTGGACCTGCTATTCACTCATGACTCACTGACCACACTCGAGCCGGACGCTTTCGTCAATTTGGATGGACGAGGCCGGTCAGACCATGCCCTCATTAAGCTTGCCTTTGGCACTACCGAGCACTGGGGTAGACCATACATCCCTAGTGGCGAAGAAGAAGAAGACCGCTTCTGCCAAGACCTCTCCGAATCCATCAGGCGCAGATCACTTCTGCATGACACAAACGAAGCAGTTAACCTTATTGGACAAGATATTCTCACCTCCTGGAACGCCAACTCCAAAACGCCGAAGGTAGGGGCATCATCAACCACGTGGTGGACAGCCGAATGTCAGCAGGCGAAAGATGCTTTCCTCACCTTTAGGACACGCGACAATCAAAAGGCATACGATGCAGCGACAAAGAAGGCCAGGTCCGAGTTCTTTAATCGAAAAATCGACTTGATGACAGCCAACGACGCCCCTTGGGAGGGTGTTCGGTGGACGAAGCCCCACCCGCCACCAAAGTACTCAACCATCCTGAAAGACGGCGCACCCATACCGGATGTCGACACGCTTTTCGACACAATGCATACACATTTCTCCACCTCGCCGGCGGCTGATCACATTTCATGGGCGGCCATCAATGATATTCCCAAGCACGAGGAAAGATCCTTCCCTCGCACATCAAAATTGCCTTATGCTTCCCTGACACCGATGACGCCCTGACGAATCTCTTCAATAAAATCTGTCAAGCCAGAACGTGGCCAACGCATTTCAAAGACTCCATCAGCGTCATCATTCCGAAGCCGAACAAACCTGACTACACCATCCCTAAAGCGTACCGTCCCATTGCCCTTCTCAACACCTTGGGCAAACTTTTGACCAAAATACTGGCTAATAGGCTTCAACATGACGCGGCAGAATTCGGTTTACTTCACCGCGACCAGTTTGGAGGTATCAAGGGCCACAGCACCATCGATGCAGGACTCGTTCTCACGGACTTCATAAGCGAACACCGGGAACGTGGATGGCACACGTCAATATACGCAGTTGATGTAGCGCAATTTTTCCCTTCTCTCTCTCATGCTGTCATGTGCCGGATCTTACAATGACTCGATTTTTCACCCATCATCATCACCCTGATCGAAAGTTACTTTCAAGACCGCGTAATGACATATAAGTGGGACAGCGCCCAGTCGAGGCAGTTCAACTTCAGTCTCGGCACCCCACAGGGTGACTGCCTATCCCCCATACTGTCCGCGCTCTACATCAGCGTTGCTATCAAGAGGGTGTTCCCGGAAACAATGCCCCCTTCATCTACCAGGTGTCTCTTCTACATTGATGATGGCACTATAATCACCGCCTCTCCCTCTCTGCAGACAAACATCGACATACTCCAACTTTATCTCCTCCTTCTACTACAAGCGCTTTCTGACATAGGTCTCCAAGTCGAAGCTTCCAAGACCGAATTGATCCACTTCTTCGCAAGGCGCTTGGCGATTGCACACCAACCCCATCTCACCTTTACTTGGCGTATGATTCCTTTTGACATTTCTCCTTCCCCTCTCTGGCGCTATCTAGGCTTTTTCTTCACGCCTTCTTTGGACTTTTCATACCATGTTCAATTTTATACTAACAAAGCTTTCAGTACCATATGGGCATGTAGTATGCTTGGAAATTCGGTCCGCGGCATAGGCCCGCATCAATGCGCGCACGCATATCAAGCATGCGTCTTATCAGTCCTCACCTATGGTCTCCCCTTGTGGTATACGATGTGGGGTGCCGGTGTCATCCGACTTGTCCAAAAGATGGAGCACGTTCACTCCTATGCTCTTGGCTGGATTATCGGCACCTTTCAAACTACCCCCGTCAGCGCTCGTGAACTTATTGCAGGTGTACCTCCTTTAAAAATCATTCTCAACCTTCGACTCCGCGGGCTGACCGCAAGGCTTCTCTCACTTGGAGAAAACCATTCTCTCCATCGAGCTTGGACCCTCCGCTGGCTTCCTTCATCCATCCTCAATGTTCCTCCCCGACGTCACGCTTGACACCTCCCCACAGATAACCCGCTCTCACGGTTGTCGGCTCCGACCATTCGAGAACAGTTCATGCCTGCTCACCCCATATCCCACCCGGGTTCACGAGTTGCGGATCTTTACGCCGACCAAATATTCTTCGACTTATCTGCCCCAAAGCGCTCGTCCAAATTCTTTCCAGGATGGGTACGCGACTTCAAGACCAAAATCTCCACTTTACAACAAGACCGTCGCAACCTCCTCTTTTCTGATGGAGCTTATTGGAGCAGGTCCTCTCGTGGATCGTATGCCTTCATGGCTTATCACCAATCCACCTGGCACGACTCTTTCGGCTGGTGTCCCACCGGCTCCCCGTTTGACGCCGAGATCGCAGCACTAGAAGAAGCTATAGCATGGGTGACCATAAAGAAAATCCCGGATCCTATCTTCTTCATCGATAACAAGGCCATCCTGAAAAGCTTTCTCGACCTTGATACGCACTCAAGCCAACTATCCTCTATTCGTATAAACATCCTCCTCCATGACTTCCTATCCACCACGCCCTCCACCATATCCTTCGCATATTGCCCCTCCCATGAAGGTATTGCCGGCAACGAACGAGCTGACCACCTCACCAAAAGCGGCACCGCCATGGGTCCTACCGTTCCTATCCGTATCCTCTGCTCGAACTTCCTCAACGAGTTCAAATGGGATATGTCGCGCCATTGGTGCATCCTCGCAAATTCCCAGACGTACAAAGGCCGCGGATGGATGCCCATAAGATATAAGCATAGGTTCTTCAAACCAGACGTTGTCAACAAAGCCCGTCGCCGCTTTTTTCTCGACATGTCCGGCAATGACATCAAAACCATGAGCCGCATGGCTCGCGCCGCTACAAATCATGCCCCCATGGGCGAATACCACGAACGGTTTCATCCAGAACTCCCCACGCACTGCAAGACCTGCGGACCGGATACCTTGCATACTTGCGCCCACATTTTCTGCAATTGCCCTTCATATGTTCCCCTTGCCACTTCGCTTACTGACTGGAAAAAGGATAAGAGAAATCACCTGTCCTGGAAGATCTTCTTCCAAGACAACCCGACAGCCTTCACCTTCGGTGACCTGCCGGAAGACGTCCATTGAGACGTAAACATTTTTGGAACCCTCGTAGCTTCGCGCTACGATTATTGCCTCCCTTTACTTATCACCTCATCCATTCTTCGTTCATAGCTACTTTACTCGCCTTATGCTTGTCCTCGTCATAAGCAGCACAGCTGCGGTAGCACATATAGTTACTACTCTGTCACAACATGTATTGTACTATCGGTACGAATGCACAACCTTTCAAAAAAAAAAAAAAAAAGATTACCTTGGTCAGTATGTCTAAGGGACGACATTCAGCGTCATCGTTCCAGGTCTTTGCTAGGGCCGCCAGCATGCACATGAATTCTTCTGGGGAGCCCCGGATAGTGTTGAACTGGATGTCGGGAAAGCGGCTGCGCAGGATGCGGTGCTCAGTGAGTAGGAGAAATACTCACGGA
>JNHV02000819.1:0-10363 GCA_001691785.3 Amanita brunnescens Koide BX004
TACGCATCATCATAGATGGGTACTTCCTCGACTATCCACGCGACAGACTCCGCGTCAAGGCGACCGTGTACAGCCTGTACGTTGTCGAAACCATCCAGGCGGGCGTGTTGCTTTTCGAAACGTACGCCTCGTTTGCGTCGGGGAGGATCAAGCCCTTTAGCAATCCTTATCTGATTGGGGTGTCTGCGACGTTGTTTCCCTTGCTCGGTGCGTGCCGCCTTCATTCAATCGACGTGATGATTTCGCTGAACAATGCCAGTTTCGATGATCACCCAGGCGCCGTATACGTACCGAATCTACGTCTTGTCGCGCAGCCGCTGGCTGGCGGGTATCATCGTATTGGTGTGTTTTTGTCGAGACTGAAAGTTGTGCAGAGTGTGACGTCTGCGTTTGCTTGTTGATACTGCTCAGTTGTCGCTCGCTCAGTTTGTCACGGGGATAGCGATGGCTGATTCCTTCCTTCGGATGCATATGATGAAAAGTTTGGCTATGCCTCACACCACGTTCTGTCTCATGTTGGTGCGTCCCTCGCGATTACATGTGCGTGTGACGTATGTACCATGTTTTAGACGTGGTTCGGCGTATGGGCTCTTTGCGATATAGCTATCGCAATAATGATGGTCCTCTTGGTAAGTGGTACAGCATTTTTTCCGTTGCATGTAGGTTGACGAGGTGGCCTATGTGTTAGTTGGCCCGGGCCCGTACAGTACACCAGTCGACTCGCCATTTGATAAGAAAAATAATACGTCTCACGGTGGAAGCAGGGGTGATAACAGGTACCTTCTGACTTGCCGCTAGCTGATTTTCGATTGACGAACGACGTCTATGCAGCTGGAGCATCCATTGCCAGCCTTGCGCTGCTTGCCGCGTATCCGGTTCAAATCTACGTCGTAGCCATTTCGATGTCGTTGGAAAAATGGTGCTCCATCACGCTTATCGCGCAGCTGAATAGTCGCGATAAGCAATACAAAGATGTCGTCGACGGTCCCACGGATGCTCTGACGGAGCTGTCAGCTGTCATTCCGGACAATTGGTCGTCGAATCAGACTTTGGACCCAGATTTGGGAAAGAGGATGGATCAGGAAACAGACCTCTGCCCTGGTGTTCGATGACCATCCTGCACAAGGAGATCATTACTCACCACACATCTGGGATGAAGGACTTGTATATTAGGATCAGCCCCTGTTTGGGGTTGATAAATGTGGCATGGTACGCTTCCGTGTGGCGAGGGCGATACAGATGGCGCCGCGTATGTTATGATTTTCGGATGCACATAGTTGGATAATTCAATGTATGTAGTGGATCTGGATTGGAGCCCCATCATTCGAGCTGCTCTGATCTTTCCAGGTGCGAAAGCCTACAAATGGGCCCGTTATTAAGCAGCGGCTTCAAGGCGAATCAGCTGCGAGAAGCCAGGGTTCTTCGATAGCGCAGGAGGTGCGGCGACTGATGCAAAGCCACCGTTCGAAGCTGGCAGAGACAAGATACGTGAGGGTGAGGGCAAGGAAGGCCGAAACCGCCACCTCCTAGGAGGCTTACGCCGTATTTATGCTTGGATACTTGCAGCTGCGTCGCGTTTGACGGTCAATATCCCGCGAGCCCCGCAGTCGCGCGCTGGCAAATGCTTCTACGACAGCCTTGTAGCCAAGTTGTGGCTGATGCAGTTCACTCATGTCCATTCATGTAAAGACTTGGGAGTTGAGCCTGCCGATGGTACCGCATCATCCACCTGACGGACTCTTACGGATTACCTGAAAATACAAGTGTGGGACGTACTTCAGGACACTTCGATTTAGGCGCCAATTTCCACGAGCAACAGTTTAGTAAATGCCGTCGTATCCTCACAAACCATCCAGCTTACGTTCCAACAACGCGCTTCGAATTCCTCCCGACCACCGTTGACTTAGCGTTCATGGCCATGGTCACCCTATTCGGTCGTCCACACTCAGCAGTGCCAGATAGTATCACGACTGCTGATGACGTCCTCCTTTTTTCGACGCACCAGGATTTGTTGACCCTGATAACCCAAATGCCGCGGTTGCGCTTTCGACTTTGCCAGTGATGTTAACATCACCTCTGCCGTCATTGACATTCTAGAGTTGYTGTCAGCCTCCGGCGTCACGGTCGCTGTCGAATTTGATGAATCCTGCTGTCCTGATCTAACCGTGGTCTCGTCCCCATACACAGGTATAGGAAATACGAAGATTTATCACGTGTGCTTGGATTCACGAAKTTGATGGAGCTAATAACACGGTGACCTGGTTTGCAGCTGCATTTGATGGGAGTGTCTTTTAATCAATGGAGGATACATAATGGCTCTGAAATTCCTGGTTTTGCTGATATCGATGTTGCGGGTGGTGAATGTCGATTAACCCTGTCCACCAATGTTCAAAAGTGCGAAATGCTTTATCCCAACAAACCTAGTGGAGTAATCGCCATGAGGATATATGATTTAACCCATCGTCAGATCAATGCGGCATGTCACCAGATGCCATGTGCAGAGTCTGGGTTGAGGAGACAGACCTCTGAATCCCGTATTTGATGACCGTAGCGTTATGCTGGCAATGCTCCTCAGTGCTCCTCSCCACCGTGATACATCCGAGACAAGGATCAATCTCTATTCCGAGCTAATAAACGTGGCGTGGTGCGATTAGCGGGGCCATGCGTGTTTTTTACAACGCATATAGTTGAATAATTTGATTCATGTAGCGGATCTGAATTGGACTCGCATCATTTGTATCCAAGCTGTTCTGTTCTTTCCAATGCGAAAGAGGCCTACAAAGGTGACCATYGTCTTGGGTAGTCGGCAAGGTGAGGTTAGTTAGCCGCGGTAGCAGACTCATCAATGGCGTGGGTGTGGCAATTGGTGCTGAACCATTGTTTGTGCTGACAGAGACAACAGAAGACGTGAGGGCAGGGAACTCCACCACTTGGAGTGGCAGTGGCTGTCATGGTATTTATGCTTGTATCCCTCAAAGCTTCTACGCTTCCCCATGTGTATTGAACCAAGTTGTGGCTGACGCCTGGTTATGGAGTCCCTAGCTCGAGTGGCGAGTACAAAAATCAAATCGTCGGTTCCGAAGTCCATTTAAAGACTGGCCTCCGGGTCCCGCATCATTCACCTGAAAATATCAAGTGCGGGAACGTGCTTCAGGATCCGGCATTATTCACATGAAGAAAATAAGTGCAACGTGCTTCAGAGGACCTCAGGTATATCAGGACTTGTCCCCTCAGGCACCGATCTCCACGACATGCCAGCTTGAAGGCTCTTGAAGGCCGTATCAACCATCCAGCTTGCCTTCCATCGATGCACTTCTTCCGCCCTGTCACCGTTGACTTGGTGCTCATGGCCATGCGCGCCATACTTGGTCGTTTACACCCAGCAGCGCTGGATAGTAGTATCACGACCGCTGACGACATCGTCCTTTTCGATGCGCCGGCATTTGTCGACCCTGCAAACCCAAGCGCCAGTGCCACGCTCGCCGCATTCGATGCATTCGTCTTTGTCCGCCAGGCCAACGTTACCCCCGCTGCAATTGCCATCCGAGACCTGCTGTCGGCCTTTGGCGTCGATACCGGTGGCTCGCTATCGAATTTGGCTAATCGAGCAAAGTTGTTTGCTGCCGAGGGTTTGGGGAGCAAGAACGTCGATCTCAATGTCCAGGGATGTACGGCGCAGGTTTCCTTGTCAAAGACAGCGGGGCTCCCTGATACGGGGCTCTTCAACCAGAATGTATCCCTCGGCAAATGCGGTTTTAAATCGGACAGCGTCTATAATGCGACGGTGGCTCTTTCGCCGTCTGATAATAGGACGATCTCGTCCAGTATCTTCTTTTATTCTGACTCTGGGTTCGGCGTGATTTCGGGTACGTCTGTCCATTACGCAAGTGCGGACCAGTTGACCTATCAACCCAGATATTGATGACACGGTGAAGATCACCAATGTCCTTGACACTGCCGCTATGCTCGAAACAACATTTCTTGATGATCCCGTTCCCGTCGCTGGCATGCCCGAGCTTTACGCGTCGCTTGCGCGTACCTTTTCATCGGATTTCTTTTATATCTCCGGTTCCATGCTCCAGCTTTATCCATTCCTACACGATTTCATCGACACCACCTATTCCGCATCGCAAGGCCCACTCTTCTTGCGGAATCTTACCGACATTTCCGATATCGTCAATATTTTGGGAACCAATGGGATTTTTGAATACAAGTCGGCAGTAATCGACCAGATCAAAGGAATGTATCCGAACAAGAAGTTTCTAGTTATCGGAGATTCTACTCAGAAGGATCCAGAGACATATGGTGAAGCGTACGTACTTTCGCCAATGCCTGCTGTGCCCGATCGACCGTGTCTCCGTGCGCAGGTATAGGAAATACGGCGACTTTATCTTGTGTGCTTGGATTCGCCACGTCGACGGAGCTAATAACACGGCGGCCAGGTTTGAAGCTGCGTTTGATGGTGTGCCTCCTAACCGATGGAGGATATATAATGACTCTGATGTTCCTGGTCTTGCTGGTATCGACGTTGCGGGTGGCAAATGTTGATTTCTACTGTCAAGCGATGTTCACAAGATACTTGATACAAATTGCGGGATGTCTACTGCTACCAGGGATGTCCCCGGAATGGCACGCGATAGTTTACAAACATGGGCGGTATTCCTACCACCCAACCATCTTGTCCCATAACAACGTGGAATTGCAGGGAGCATGTTTTTTATGGGGACGGAGGAATATAGAAGTGACAGAGTGGTTACACGGTAAAACGGCGCGCCTCGCACCGAAGAGTAAAGGAACAAACGGAATTGCATTCATAGCCTACAAAGATATTGCACAGCTCGGAGTTGCCTGGCGCGATGCTATATGTAGCTTAGGAAATGACGCAAGTGGTGTCCACAAAGTATATGTATGGAACTAGTTTACATTAACGTTTGTTGACGATTGGAATCACAGGCTGTTACAGTTGAAAAATCAAGAGACCGCATTCTTTCAACCAGGTAAGAATAGAGTCCAGACAACCAGAGACGAAACTTCTCCGTTCGCCCCGGACGGCGAGGTCCAAATGTGCCAGTGTGCGAGCGAAACCCTTCGACGCACGCCAATGCCCCATAGTAGTCATAGCGGTACCGAGCGCCTCCTATTGCACGACTCGAGGTGCTCTTAACATAATATCGAACGGCACTAAATGGGCTACTTCAGAAGGTTGTCGAGATATAAAATCGCAATGACAACTCACGAATATTTATGTAACAGGCGAACGGCACTAACCACCTCTGTGGATGGGTACACCTCTACCCCTACCCCGCCCGCGCCTAGGTCCACGAGGTGGATGACCACCGGGGGGTCCGTTGTGAACAACACTGTCGCTTGAGGTAACTTGAGGCCGAGCGGGACTGGGTAAAACCTGTCCTGGTGCATCGCGCTGCAGTGCAGGTGGAGGAACGCCGTCGGGGCGTTGCATTATGCTCGGAATCTTTAGACCTCCCTCATGATGACCTTTCCTCCTGCGGTCCCGACGAGGAGAAGATGGGGATCCAGGCTTTGAAACCTCTCTGTCTGCGGGAGGCTCGGGGGTGGTAGGTGTAGCAACATCGGTGCCAAGTTCCCGTCCTTGACCCGATTCTGCAGATCCTTCTGCAGCATTAGCACTAGTGCCCTCTTTCGCTGCAGCCTCCTTCTCCCTTTCCCGCCTCTTCCTCTCGATGGCGGCTGCGCCAACCTGGCTTAGTGCAGCTTGCAAATGCCGAGATGCGAGACCGACGATAGGCCTTCCCCTCCGAGACGCCGCAACCGCAGCACCGACGTTGGCTGCAACCGAGGCAGGAGGTACTGACGTTGCTGCGGCTACTCCACCACTTTCACCGGAAGATGAAGAAGCTACGGGGGGTGCTTCTGCTGGCCTATTATCCGAAGTTTGGGCTTGAGATTGAGCTGTGGCCTGGCCAGCTGCAGCTACTCTGGCAGCAGCAGCCTGTTGGCGGGCTGCCCTTGAAAGTTTGGGACTTGGGGCATGTTCCTTCTTCGCCGCAGCTGCGGCGGCGGCTTGTTGCTGCTTCGCAACAGCGGCCTGGGTAACTTGTACCTTCTTGCCCTTCTTTCCGACGTCTGCGGATGCAGTCTCCCTGGGTTGAGCTGAAGGGCCACCCTTCTTCTTTCCAACTTCGTCCTTCGCGAATGATGCAGCTCCAGCGGTGGCACCGCGTAACGCGTTGGTCGATGCCAAGATAGCAGGATCCTTGTAGTGAGCGTGGTTGCGCAAAATAGCTTCTTTGTCCTTGTTGGCAGATTTCTCCGCCTTGAGAGCTTCGAGAAGAGGCGTAGTCTTTGGCATGGGAGGCGCTTGATTAGCTGCAACTGTAAACAAGACATTGAACGACTGGGGGCTATCGTCAGAATTGATAACCTCACCTAAAGTTTCAACTGACACAGGTTCCGTGTTTGCGGGTTCATTGATAGAAGCAACGAATGATATATAATCTTCATCTGGGTTTTGGTTGATATCGTMCGCATATGCTCACTGACTATATGCGTTGCGTACCTTTCTCTATGGTACCGTTCCGGGCGTCAAATTTCTTCTTCTCGGATGGTATCTTCTGATAAGGTGCGAACTCTACAATAGCTTGCGATTCGTTGCCTGGCAGTAGTTAGCATAAGGACTCATACGAGTGGCTAACTGACCTTGCTTATCCCTGAACGCATGTCCATCGTATTCCCTGCTGAACTGCGCCAGTAGTTCCAGATTCTTAAACGCGATGTATGCGCGGGATGGTACGTTCTCCTTGTTGATCCTACATCGCCATGATTAGACTAGGATTCAACACATAGCGAAAACGAGAATATACTTCTTCTTGAGCTTCCCCGGATAAAAGACCTTCCATGTTATCGTTTCATCTGTAACCCACGGCTGCACACTTTGCCAAAAGACATCTTCAGGGAGGTTGGGTGGTAGCCTGCGAACGACGGTTTTGAGACGCTCAGTCGCAGCTGCAGCGGCTGCGCGCTCTTTCTCTGCTTTCTCTCTTTCATTTTCGCGCCTTGGGAAAGTGCTTTGCGGGTCTCTGTCTCGCCTGCCCAATGTCATGGAAGGCGTTGGATAAGTCTGTGCGCCGCATGATTACGGTGTGACGGCATCGCGGCACTTTGCGGCGGCGTTTGAATTAACCAGCTCAGTTCGTCTTCTCAATTTTCAACACGACTACGGGAGACTATCTTTCAACGGACGACGGCATTTACACAAGGTAAGTTCAGCATTGCAATTTGTCTAGGGCATTCTTCTGCCCTGATATGATGAGCACAAAAATCACATTCAAGCTCAACAGTCGTAGGCCTCCTTTGACGACTAACATTCTGCAATCCTGACTCTTCTTTTTTATCTTTGCTGATAGTTTCGAGTAAATAACTAATGCCTCATTTACGAACAGGATCGCATATATAACACCTTCGTATCCCGTGCTGTTGAACGAAAGGGCAATACATTTGCGGTGGGYCGTGACAGTAAAGAAGAGATATTAATCTACAGACGCCTGAAAAATTTAATATGATACATCTCAAAGAGAATGTTTTTGGTCTGGCGAAATTGAGACATAAGCCAACGCATCCGTTACCTGATTCGTTCGCTCCGGGCCCGTCCTGGTATAATAGGGAGCCAACGAGAGCCATGACACATTGCTACGCCTGTGATTCTGTTGATATATCACTTGTACACAGACCGACGTGCRGTACACAGAAATCAGAAAGCAGGCGCCAAAGTTAGTGGAGTCAACACTACCGCCATCAATTTCATCGTCGGACGTTCACAAGGATTGGATTTCCAACATTTCCGAATGAGATCCCATCGGAAATCTTCCATGATTGGATTTTTTAAGCGGTCCGGGCGTACTCCCTGCGTGACGAGTCGTGTGATTTGATGGATGTTCTTTCCATGAAATGGAACAGTATCAAAGAATATCTATACAGGACATCGCTCAATGCGCTGAGCAAGTTACTTAGCAACAAGGAACGTACTGCGTAGTAAAGGCAACCAAAAGCATAAACATCTGTTTTCATTGTTTTAATTCTATGCTGCTTATCTGGGCCATCATGGGATCCGTCACAGTCGTATTGACAACACTTGGTGCACACGCCAAAAAGTTCTGGTGCAGCATAATTATGTGTAAGTGCTGTTGTTGATCTTGCGACTGTAGCTTCAGAATGTCGAGTTGATCCAAAATCAGTGATTTGGCAATGAAATTCAGAATCGAGTAGCACGTTGTCCTGTACACAAGGAATGAGCTGATCGAGCATGTGCGGTGTCAAAACCCTACACCGTGCAAGTCACCGTGAACAATTCCTTCGGAGTGAATGTATTGAAAGCCCTCAGCTACCTCCAGCAGCTAATAGATATTAGTGATACTATTTATCGGTTCAGGCAACTTTCAACATCTTACCAGCCTTCCTACGTCATCGATACGGACAGGTGCTTGCTGCCTTCTCCAATCACGTAACGTTCCATTCGTCATGAATGATGATACAAGAAATAGTTGTGGCCCCTCTTCGTATATTCCCAACAAAGGAAGTATAAATCGATGCGAGAGCGATCGCCAGGCGAGGGCTTCTTTATAAAATTCTTTTTCGATTGAATCCTTTGCCAACAAATTAACTGGAGACGCTAGTGTAAAGTCGAGCACTCCTACATGACGACCACGGAAAAGCATTTTTAGTGCGACCAGCTGCCCACCACGTTTGCCCATGAAAACCTTTCCAAAGCCTCCCACGGCGATGGCTTGAGGATCTTTCTCGACATCAGTAATGAATAATGAACTAGGCATAACGTCCGTCTTAGAGACAAGCTTAGACATGAGCCTTCTGGTYTTTCTGTTGGCATCTTGAATGATGCAATTTGAGAGACTACCTTCACGCAATATCTAAAGGAAATAAATTACCAATCATGCGAGAACTAGCTATGAAAACAGACCATACATAGAGGAGAAAATCAAGAAATGCCTCGACATCTGAACTATTATTCTTCATGCACAGGGCAACGGTAGCATCAGGTATATCCAACAGTTTGCGGAAAAGTACAAGGGTATTGTCATTAATTAGTGGGCTTCGGACTCCCCTTGACTAAGAAGTTGTTGGTTGCAGTGCATAGACACCGTGGAGATACACACCTTAGTGAGTGCCACGAGTAGCGATTGGAGTATTTCGTTTAACGACTCGCTTGGCGGATGCGGAGATGACGGTCGCGCTCGGTTTTGCTCGGGCTCGCTAGTGCCGCTCGTTCTTGACTCTTCATSTTCATGTTCGCTCCCAAGTTCGTCAATTTCAGCATGTGGAACCGGCCGAATATCCCACGGTAGTCCATCTTTGCTGGTTCTCTCATYTCGCCCATCGGGCGTGTCGATTGGGCGGGCGAACGAATTACTAGCCCTCTTCATGGACCTTCTTCGAGGAGAGATGACATTGTACTGATAYGAAGACAAGCTGTAAATCAAGTCTCCGACTGAGATGATAACACCCACATTAAAGGTAGAAGCAAAGGGGGTTGATCCAGAGGATGAAGGAACACCGGCAGGGCTGGGTGCCTGAGACAATCTGTCAATAGAATGAAGTCATACAATCATCTGGACGTACATCCATTTCTTGGAGCCTCTCGGCATCTCCATCAAAACCATTGTTCTCAGCTAATGTGCTTCCCAATTGCATTTCACCACCTTCCTCGGCATCGCTACCTACACGTGGGGGGATCGTATTGGGCGGTTTAATGTAACCGTTGTTAAGAAACTGGGGCGGGAATGATGACATTAGCGATTCTGGGCTGATGCTCAGGTTCAAGGGTTCGTAATGATATCTGCGCTCGCCCGCAGCCAAGTCTAAGCTCCGTTTGGACACGAATTCGAATTCTTCGTCTCCTTCAAGTTCGACGCCGAGTTGTGTCGTTGAGTTGTCATGGATATCAACGTTTGCCCGGCGGGCGCCAAATGGATAGCTGTAGTTCATGAAAGGGAAAGGCATGCTATGGGAACCCCAGACGGTTGAGGGTGAAGCAATTGGAAGTATACCCTATGACAGCCTCCGCATGTTCTTGCCACTACTTGCCACGGGCCGACTCTGCCGGGCCCAACCAGACAGGAAGGTGCTCCGCATTGTCGCGTTCACTTTCCATCTTCGTGTGCCATACGCAGCGCAAGAGGAGAGACACTGAGTGAGAGTATAATCAATTAAYGGCAATTACTGAAACGAGTAATTCCGGAATTCGAAGGTATATATGCTACCACTTTGCGGGTATACTCGACTAACATAGAATTGTACCCGTAACTAGGGCTGTACGCCGTAACCGTACAGTACGGAATAGACGGTACCGTAGTACGGTTACCGTACCCGT
>JNHV02000820.1:0-10343 GCA_001691785.3 Amanita brunnescens Koide BX004
CCAAGCATTGTCTTTGGTGTCCCATACACTATATTCTACCAAGTATTGTGTTTAGTGTCCTGTACACCATATACCACCAGGCATTGGCTTTGGTATGGGAAGGGAGATATTTGATAAACTTTGCTTTGTTCATCTCAATGCCCGTATGAACCCGTCCAGCGGAGAGGTTATTGAATTGGAGACACCTCCACCTTCACCTACGCATATATGGCAGGACGATCATATATCACTTTGGGAGGAAATACAAACACCTGGTGATTATCAAGTGTTGTCTCCACAAAAACGGCCACGGACCTACTCCGCTCGTTCGCAAAAACTCAAAAAAGGTCGACACGCGCCTTATGATTCTTCGCAAGTTCATGCAATAGATGCTGGATCGATAGACGCGACGCAGGTAGACGGTTCGGAGGCAGGCCCTGATCATGACATGGCCTCGACATATCCGACAAGCCCATGCACATCGGACCAAGACAATGGATCACGGGAACATCCACAAGGCTATCACGAATATGTGGAGTCAGTTATAACAGATATTGCGGGAGTATATCTGTTAAATCCGACCTTGTTCGTCGTTCAAGGATGGGACTCCCGAACGCTGGCCGCAACGGTGAGCTATGGCAGACGGATCAGATGGACATTATTTAATGCATTTTTCACAGGATTCATGGTACCATTTACAACGCGAGACATTCGGCCGTCAAACCGTCGTCGTCTGCTTCTGTCCCAAAGGAAAAAATGAATGCGTTCACGCAACCTTCCTGCTAGAGCACGGTGAAAAGTATTTCCCTTCTACAGCTGACAAAGGTGAGCATTCAAAGCGCAATGTTGCTCCCCAGAGATCATATCTGATATTGCTGATCTGGACATCGTCCTGTTTGCGCGCGAGTTGGCAGAGGGTGTATCAATGAATTTATTCTCTGTCTCAAACGGCGACCGGCAAGTGGTAAAGAACCGTTGTGTGGTATACCACCATGGACTCGACGGCGGGGCGGGGTCATGGCGGTGTGACAAAGATGGTGACGGATGTAGTCACGTCACGAAGGCTCGTCATTATCTTCAGCAGCTTGTTCAACGAGACCCAAACGCCCGGGATCCTTTCACTGACAGCCAAAACGCTTCTGGTAAGTTGGTTTGTCACGGCTTTTTGTTCTCCATGCTAATTGTTGGTGGACTAGACGTTAGCCAGGCTGTTGGCGCGCGGTCAGCGAGAAGCAACGTTGTCTCTGTATCACACCTTTCCATCCCACCACCCAATTGGGCATTGCTCCCAGAAGATAGTCCATGTGCTCATGAACAAGCTCCGCCTGTACTTCAAGTACCACGTAGGATCAGTCTAGATGAGGGAGCACGTTGTATTTGTGGTTGTTCATGAAGAATGGATGAAACCACATTCCAAGACTGTGTAGTGTACACTCTCGTCACTGCTCAACAGACTCTCTTGGAAGTTCAACCGTGCCAGAAGTGTCCTCACATTCTCTGGCGCTTCATTGGCCCTGATGGTCGACATCTGGGATTGTTTAACCTAAATAACTCTGTTCTGTTCACGCATGATCTTCTTGATGATTATACGGCCAATTTCACATCATCTGAGACACCATTTTCGGCATGGGTCAGTGCTATGCGAAAACGCTATACACGTCAAGGCTCTCTGTTACCGTTCACTCATGAGGCTGTATTTCGCAACGCTTGGTTCTCCTATAGCAGCTTGCAGCAGCTAGAAGGGGATATGAAGTGCCCAAAGTGTGGTCCTGCACCTGAAGATGTTATATGGGACGGCGTTTCGCTCTCTTTCCATCGCAAGCATTTATTGCCCTCTCTGCGTCCCCCGACAATGGTCGACGAGAAATCCCTTGTTCGCAACTCACATTATCGCATACAAACACCAATCGAGAACTTAGAACTCCGTCGTGCCATGCGAAAAATAGTGGAGGCGGCACTTGCACCGACTTCAGAAAACAGCACCGCCGATTCGGCCCGTGATCCCGGGATCGAAAGCAACACGGTGGGTGTCGTAGAAAAGGCGCCTCATGATGTTGCAGGCCTCATTGAGCTCGTATTGAAAACACATGAATCATTGAAGCGCGTGAATGAGGCTCTTGCTGCCTGTTTCTATTCTCATATCGGCTTGACAGCTGTGAATTCCGGCATATTACGGCATAAAGAATATATGGACTTGTTCCGACAAGTAAGAATTATTTTATATTGATGAGTGGAGCAACTTTGTATCTGATGTATTGACAGATAGTATCCAACGATTCAGTGTTGCAGATTGTGACAAGATCATCGCTCACTCTTCTGTCATGCTTTGTAGGCCATCCTACAAAAGAAAATGCATCGGCGTTGGTTGTAATCCCCGCGCTTTACAATGTACTCCAACTGGAAGAAAAGACTCGGGCCCAAACGTATCCCGCGGACGTGCTAGGGGTATGTCGGTGGTTGGTGGAACGGACTAATTATGTCCTTACGATTCTCACTATCCACACCACGCCAGGTGTTGACGAAGGTATTGAGGCTGCAGACAAGGATTGGAGACAGGTAAGCTCCATTTCCGATATGAACGCATCAGTTCATAAATTAATTACTGCGATCAGACGGGCTGTTGCTATAGCATGCCCCAGATAAGGCATAGGCCAAAGTATCCCAGGCTGAAAGACGACACCAACCCCGATACATCGGAACGTGGGGGAAAATGTTCAAAATATTATGCTACATATAGTCAGAAACGTCTGACAGGTGGCATCATGTGTGCTTGGTGTACGCACAGTGTGTGCTACGGCTTTCACTGCATCCCACATGGAGAGGGCCGTAACGACGTGTTTTCGGCCATGGTTACACGGTGGCCTAAACCGCCCAAACGCGTCATCTATGACTTCGCTTGCGCCCTTGCGCCCTACTGTCTAACTCGCGAGCCTGATTTTTTTGCGGATACACTATTTGTGGTGGATGATTTTCACGCAAAAGGGCATACAAAGTGCTCACCGGCCTCATTCTTAAAAACTTATGCTGCTGTGGACCCACGCCTGAGCCGGATCAACTCGAGCGCGGCGGAATGCGGTAATGGAGGCATTGCTCGTATTCGGAAGTCAGTTAGCTACATGACGCAGGATAGGGCAATCTTGTACACAAAGGTGTTTATTTCTATCTGGAACAGGCTAACTATTAGACGAATGCTTGAGACATAGAACGCCAGGGTTATACATAATCGTACATGTGTCTTCGAATTGGGTATATAGCACACCATTTAGTTATGAAGGGGTTTGGTGTCTCTATAACCATACAGCCACCTTAGATTTGGTGCGCAGCACACCGACGGCCGCAAGCGTAGCATTTGGTGTCTCCACAACCGTACGCTGACTTTGGTATCTCCATAACTGTTTTGCGCCATCGCTAGATTTGGTGTACAGAGCACCATTAGTAGCCGTTTGGTGTTTCTATTACCATATGCCCATCTTCTGCTGAAACCATACGACGCCGCCATCGGATTCGGTGTAAAGCACACCATTAGTGGCCATAAAGAGGTTTGGTATCTTAATAACCGTTTGCCGCCACCTTCGGATTTGGTGTCTGTATAACTATACACCCGCCATCAGACTTGGTGTGTTACCGACGTACCATGCGAATGGCCGGGGGCATGAGGTTTGGTCCTCTGTAACTCACTGCCACCCTCAGAGATGGTGCATAGCACACCATTATAACCGTTTGCCGACGCCCTCAGGTTTGGTGTGCAGGTCACCATTAGTAGTCGTTTGGTGTCTCTATAACCATACACCCATTCTCGGATTTGGTGTGTAGCACACCATCTGTCGCCGTGAAGTGGTCGGGTGTCTTCATGACTGTTTGCCACCACCGTCAGATTCGGTGTGTAGCACACCAACCGCCACGAATAGTATCTCCATAACCGTACGCCAACGCCCTCAGATATGGTGTGTAGCACACCATCGGTCGCCATGGAAGGGTTTGGTGTGTAACACACCAACGGCCGCAAATGTGAGGTTTAGTATCTCCATAACCGTATGCCGTCTCCCGGAGATTTGGTGTAGAGCACACCATTAGTAGTAGCCGTGTGGTTGGGTGTCTTCATAACCGTTTGCCGCCACCGTCAAATTTGATGTGTAGCACACCAACCACCACGAATATCGTACGCCACCGCCCTCAGATTTGGTGTGTAGCAAACCAACGGCCGCAGATATGGTGTGTAGCACACCATCGGTCGCCATGGAAGGGTTTGGTGTGTGACACACCAACGGCCGCAAATGTGAGGTTTAGTATCTCCATAACCGTATGCCGTCTCCCCGAGATTTGGTGTAGAGCACACCATTAGTAGTAGCCGTATGGTTGGGTGTCTTCATAACCGTTTGCTGCCACAGTCAGATTTCGGTGTCCCTACAACTGTACGCCCGCCCTCTGCGTAGCGGACCAACAATCTCGAACTAGACCGTACCAGATTCTGTGGGTTTGGTGTACAACTCACCACTCGATGCACGTTTGGGGTGGAACGGTGTATAGAACGGGAAATACATTATTCAGTCATGTGACGAAAGGCCAGCCGATGGTACCCGTCGTTTGGTGGGAGGCGGTTACTGTTTGGGTACATTTGCTAAGTGTAACCTATCTGTGGGAGAGAGAGAGGGTGAAAAAAATAGCTGTTGGACGCATATTGTATTCCTCAAAACATGTCTACTATCACACCTGAAGAACGACAGATGGTCAGATATCCTACAGAGCATCCGGCTCTGTGTACTCGCGTTGGCTGTTGGTTTGGTTCGCGCCCGACCAGCCACAGCCTGAACTTGAATCTCAGAACCAGCTTCGCTTAACCCTAGTAATGTTTTCCCAACGAAAGGACTGAGAATTGAGGGTCTAATGCTACATCGAGCGAGGGAATTGTCACTTGTAACTGTGAGGCAAATGATGTTTCGGCGAAGATGATGGCGTCTGCAAGGGATGAGCAAGGATATTCCCCAATTTTCAGGCCATTCTCATCAAATACGGCATCGTAGACCCAGGAAGAGGAATGGTTTGATAGGACCCCTATAAAGTGTGATCGATGTGGTTGCTTCTCGCRTATGCTTTTGAAATAATCCAACATCTGTCCGCAATGCACAGCCATTCGTGGTTTGACGCTCGGTAATTTGAATTCCAGAAAGTATCGAACGGAATATGGGAGGCGAGCATCGTCATATGTGGCAATGCTGACATCTGCGTGGAAATTGTTGTGCTGACTGGTGTCCACTACGAGAGTATCTTTCGTCTCTTTGTAAAGGCCGTCTTTTATTGCACCAATAAGGTCAGAATACATGTCGAGCTCTTTCGTCCAAGTTTTTTCCTCCAATGCTGAGAGCCTTGACGTGAGGATCTGTTTATGCGGGTGCTGCAGTCCCTCAATAAACATATTGTGGCCGAGCCRCCCAGTGTCTTGTAGGTGTTTCCAGGCCTGTGAACGGGTGACGGATCCTTGAAATGGTTTGAATCTAAAAACGCTCTGATGCAGAAAGCTCACTCACCTCGTTTCCGACCAGCCTCAGCTCTTCTCGTTTCACAGAGGGCAGTAACGATATTACAACCAACTGTTGTTTACGATGGGATATCGCGTCNTCGTCCCATGTATTATATACTAACCTAATATCATATTTACTTATTAAGACACATCTCGAGTTCGATTGCATCGCCTCTGAGGTCGCGAGCGAAGTTAATTCTGCGGCGTCTATCCAGGAAATATGAGCAGAGTATTTTAAACATCATGTGCTGTATATATACATGAGAGTTATAGACACGTAGAAAGAGTAGGCGCTGGAGTGGTTTGAACATACAATACTTGCTTCAGCATTTAGTCAAGTATTTTTCAGCTCGTCGTGCAATGTGGAGGTAGATCAACTTAGGCATCCAAGTCAAAGCAGCGCTTCGGACGGCTGAAGAAGAAAATGCCGCCATGACTCTCCAGGTATCCCTGCAAAATGAAGACATAGATGATAAAAACGCCCTTATCGAGGAATACCAAGCCGCTGCGACGGAAATGCTAAAGAAGTATGGCGACATGGAAATCTTGTCCACGGCCACCAAGCATGAACTTGAAAGCGCAAAGTCGATCATCACCACTATGAAGGCGCAACAAGAAGCGGAACAGAAGGTTTACGAGTCAAGAATCGAGCGCCTGAAAGCTCGGGGCGCGGTGGAGTCCGCCTCCTTGCAGGGTCCGGATGAGCAGCGCCTGCGCAAAGAACTGGCGGTAGCTAAAGAACGCGTTGCTTTCTTGGAGAAAGCCTACAAGGAAAAAAGCGATGCGCTTAAGGCGACCAACTCGGCGGCCCAGAAACCGAAGGCCCAGCAGGCACCACCCAAAGCGGGCACTAAAAACCCAGACATTCCAAAGTGGGGCTTTGAGCCGGCAGACGACCTTCCGCGCTCTCAACCCTATTGGGATTACCGCAACGCCTACTCCGACCACATTGCTGCCATGGTTGCGGCTACYGTCTCAGCCATCCCCCATATCCCCCTGTCCAGCGCAATCTCATCAGCCATTACTACCGTAACCAAAGCGGGCCCGCCACCTGAATTGACCCAGAAAGCCAAAAGTAAGCGCTCTTCAAGCACATCTAGGCCCACGTCCCCCGCCCCTGCCTGTCCTCCACCTCTGCCGACTTCCCCATCTCCCCCGGTCATCCCCAAGCCCTCTCCGCCCCCAGTACTTGCCCATGCTAAGCTTACAATGGCACAAATTGTCGCAGGCGCTGGCAGTTTCTCCGGTGGATCTGAAGCATCTGCAGTCAATGCGGCCAAAGAAAAGAAGGTCACTTGGCGCATGAAGGAAACCAGCAAGMAAATCGTCACCAGGCCGGGAGCTCGTGGCACACGCACCACAGAACTCCATCTGCGCATACCACGCTGTGAAGCCACTAAGGCGCTGTACAAGTCGTCTGGCTCGCGTCTCATCAACGAAGTCATTGCCCTCCTAAACAAGAGCGCCAACGCGGATGAAATCCAGGCCTATAAGGCCAACCCGATAGTCTCAGCCAAGTGGTCGGCACGATCCAACCTCCTCCTGAAGTCTTCCCAACCCATGGGTGAAATGCTCAAGGTCGCGCTTGAACGCAGCATTCGCAAGAACATCCCTGAAGGCCAAATGGATGAAGACAGTGATGTCGAGGTCCTCAACCGTCCCCCCACTACGTCTCTTAAATTTATGGCAGTCCCGCGATACAACGAGGATGGCTCCCCCACCGATTCCGCCGATCTCTATAGTGATATCAAAGCCAATCAGGCTTGGGCTGACGTGACTTTCTTCAGCGATCCCAAATTCCTTAGCAACAATCGTAACGCGGCTAGCGGTATCGTCGTCTTGACGGTCGTCGACGATGAACAAGGCAACGTTGGTAAAAAGCTCATGAGGACTATGGTATCCTTCTCGGGCGCAAACCGCCCCTGCCTCAGATGGGTTGATCTGCCCGTACAACCCTTTTGTGGGCAATGCATGATGTGGGGCCATGGCAGTTTCAACTGTACCTCAAACATCCTTCGATGCTCTAAGTGCGGCGAAGGCCATGATTACAAGAACCATGAGAAGTTCTGTGAGAYGTGCCAGAAAGGAGCTGGCCATATCTGTGTTCCCAAATGCTTTAATTGTCTAGGAAACCACTTCGCTACCAGCAAAGATTGCGAGTTCTACAAGAAACGTACTGACCGGGAGTGGCAAGTCGACACCTTCAAGAAGCACCACCCGTCTTCAAATACAATAAGGAAACGCGATGAGAATAGAGCAAAGAATAGGGCAGCGGCGGCGGCAGGGATCAATCAAACCCCTGACTGGATCAGACAGCAAATGGCTGGCGACTATGATGCTAAACCTGAAGACGACGCTGGCTTTACCAAAGTTGGTCGTAGAGGCAAAAAAGTCACCTTCCCATTTGAGGAGCCTTCAGCACGTATCGACACTGTCGATGACGGCTGGGACGAAGATAAAGATAAACCGGCAGAYGGCTCCATTTCGCCTATAGAGTATATCGACAAGGTCATTGCATCACACGCACCCTCCCACATGAAAGACAAGTCAACCAAGGAAAAGGCGCAGTATGTCGAGGATGACGTGTCCCGCATGAGGCGACGTCTAGAGGAGTTCAAGGCCATGGCCAGTAGGACCAGAAACTCTGACAAAACGGACAAACCTGAACGAGCAGGTGGCGAACGCGCAGCGAGCCCGGTCGTCATTGACCTTGTGACCCCTGAAGTGCACCAAGCGGGAAGCCCAGAAGTAGCTTCTCTATGATTATTACACCTAAACCGCCTATCGTGAACATAGTGTCTCATAGAAATATGAGATATCTATTCCAAAACGTCCACAAATCTAGAAAAACGGTCCATGACCTCCTTGACTCTCGCAGAAACGCTATAGATATCCTTTTTATTCAAGAAGCCCCTGTCAATTTTATCCGTAAAGTCCCCAGTGCGACAAATCCCGAAGGCGACGACCTGGTAGGCCCAGTGTTCCACAAGGCTTGGGTCTGCGTAGACAGACGGCTTGCCTTCCCCGACTCCGCCGTGGCAATCTATATCAACAAGAGGCTTACGAGTAGCTACCAGCTCTTCCCGGTGGAAAAGACCAATATCCACCAGGACGTCCTTTTCCTACACTTGAAACATAATTTCCTTAAGGGATACGACTTCACGGTCTGCAATGTGTACAACAGGCCGGGCGCAAAAAACGCGGCAGTCACTTCCTTCTTGCAGGCACTCCCCTCCTTCACCGACCTGGCAGTTGCTGAGGGCGATTTCAACCTCCACTCCCCCATATGGGACTCCAACATCACTAAAGGGTCCCCGACAGCTCTTGCGCTCTACGCTGGCCTGTCCGACGCCGGTCTCAATCTCATGAACGATGAATTCCATCCAACGTGGACCAATTGGCGCGGTTCGGAATCAGTAATCGACCTCCTCTTCGTTAATGACCGCATTCTCAGCGGTGAACCTGTCGTAGAAGTTTCCCTGGACACTCGGGGCCGGAGCGACCATGCTATCCTGACGTGCCTTTTCGGCTCACAAATCGCAAGACCAGGCAAGCCCTACATCGCCAAAGACTCCGAAGAAGAAGAGGAGTTTTGCTTCTTTTTAGGGTCAGCCTTAGCATCCCTGCCAGGCCTTATGGCGACCATGGCCGTCGAAGATACATGCTGTCAATTGTCAACCCTTATCGCCGAAAAGTGGGACTCCCTAGCTAAGACGCCGCTCACGTCTAGACCTCATGGCACATCGTGGTGGAACGATCAATGCCAAGCATACAAGGACGCTTACGACATCAGCCGGACCAAGGAAGACCTGAAGGCTTTCAACGCGGTGACACGCAAGGCCCGGATGGCCTTCTTTGAAGAAAAGATCGCAGTCATGACAGCAATCAAGAAACCGTGGGAAGGCGTACGCTGGACCCGGCCATGGCCACCGCCCCCGTACTCCACCATCGAAGTCGATGGTCAAGCCCCTAAGGACGTCAACGAGTTATTCGGTATTATGAACAAGCAGTTCTCGCAAGCCGCCACTAGAGCACCGCTGGATGATGACATCTTCTCCCTCCTCGCACAGCTCCCCAGCCTTCCGGAACGAAGTTTCCCCGAGTTCTCATGCCAAGAAATTAGCGACATGATCGCCCTCACTGGCAACGGTTCGGCGCCCGGCCCCGATCGTATCACCTGGGAACTATTGAAGATGGCCTTCCGAGTCAACGGTGCCCCTGAAGGTGTGTGCCACCTGTTCAACCAGATCCGATCTAGCGGCGTCTGGCCCTCATGGTTCAAGCAGTCAACCTGCGTCATCATCCCCAAGCCTAACAAACCGCGCTACAACGTCCCGAAAGCCTTCCGACCGATCTCCCTTCTAAATACCATCGGTAAACTATTGACCAAGGTCATTGCAGCACRGCTCCAGTTTGACTGCTTGAAGTATGACATATTGCACCCCGGGCAATGCGGGGGGGTTATGAAACATGCAACGATCGACGCGGGCGTCATCCTAGCCTCGTTCGTGGCGGAATCCAGGGAACTGGGCCTACACAGCACAGCCTGCGCATTCGACATTGCGCAATTCTTCCCATCTCTTTCCCATACTGGATGCGCGCTGATCCTAGAGCGCTTCGGCTTCAACCGGCTCCTGATCAACATATTCAAGTCCTACTTTAACGGCAGGATCACGCGGTACAAATGGGACTCCGCCACGTCAGCGGACTTCAAATTTGACATAGGCACACCCCAAGGGGACTGCATATCCCCAATACTCTCCGCTATATATTTGGCCGCTGGCTTGAAGATTGCCGTCCCCCTTCCTTTCCCGCCTCCCAATGTCCGGTCGCTCTTCTTTGTGGA
>JNHV02000821.1:0-10286 GCA_001691785.3 Amanita brunnescens Koide BX004
AGGTGGTCGGTATCGCTTGCACKGCGCGAGATGCTCGTGATGTTCCAGTCATCCGCAGCTCCAAGTCAGCTTCTTCGGGGGCAATGTATTCACGAGATAACATAAATAGTGCTCAGACGGCCAGAACTCTCAAGTTCTTGCCCCGTCATGCCTAGCCGAAACGAAGAATATTATCTTGAAGATACTGTTTTTCAAGTCGGTCACCGTTCTCTATCGGTGTCCAAATGCCCGCACTCACTTCATTTGTATAAGGTTGAAGATCAATTATTCAAGGTGCACCGACATTTACTTGTCAATGTATCCCCAGTATTCCGGGACATGTATGCGATCCCTGTTGCTGTGGCGGATGGTATATCAGATGAACGACCACTCGTTCTCGAAGGCATTGAAAAGGTGGATTTTATTCGACTACTTCGGTGCTTGTATCCGCTGTAAGTTGTTTCGATCGGTTAACAGAGCTTTTTTTCTAATTTCATTCAATGAGGAAATTTGGAGATCACGACTTGAAATTCTCGGTTGAGGAATGGCGATCAGTGTTGAAACTGGCTTCGCTGTATGAGATGGATGAAGTCAAGGCATTCGTCATCGGAAAAATGACCCCATTACTCACCGAATTTCCCTCCCTGCAAATTCACCTCGCAAAGATGTATGATATCCGGACATGGCTGGGACTGGGTTTATCAAGGCTCGCCTCTCGTGCCGAACCAATAAGCGAGGACGACGCGAAGCTCATAGGGTTGGCTGACTCTTTAAAGATTTGTGCATTGCGGGAAAGGCAAAGGCGGTGCGAGAATTGCAATTCATGTGGTGAAAATATGCATTCTGGTGGCTTCGATTTGCGACACCTCCGCCAGGCGTTTGGCTTTAGCGATTTCGAACTCCCACCGTTATACGAGCATTGTGTTTGCCCTCCAGTACGAAAACCGGAAGGTGATTGAACTTTATTACCAGTAGGCTATCAACTTATTCGGTTAGATTCGATTCCGGAGAATAAGTGTGCCAGCCTTAGAAAGAAAGGATGGAAAAGTTAGGATGTTGATCGAGTCAAGGAGGGACAGATAASTCCGTGGGAATAATGTGACAGTAGATTATATTGCGACTGGCAGGAACTAGTTACGATTTACACTCTTCTAACACTGAAAATGACTACCAAAGACAATGAATTCTACATCGACGACAGCATGATAATCATTCGCGTATGCGTCTCACTCATTTGACGTAACACAATGTATTGACTGTGACTCACCGGCACGGTTGCTATTGCAGGCTGAAGATACGCTGTTCAGACTTCCGCAACACGTATTCACCAAGCACTCTCCTGTCTTCCGGAAGATGTTTAATGAAAAAGAACAAGCAGACGACGAAGCTCCCCCAGTAGACAGCGAATTTGCAAAGATCGAACATGGAGACGACTCTTCAGACGAGCAACCCGTCGTCCTAGACGGGATCAAGGCGTCAGAATTTGTGTCTCTGCTGAAACTTATATATCCAACGTAAGCCGTTCATCATCTTGATATCCTACCACATTCAATAAACTTCTCAAGGAGCACCAACGGTACACTTTTTAATTTCCCACTGGAGGAGTGGAAGTCGATCCTCAAACTCGCTGCTGCTTACGAGATGGTCGAAGTCAAGRCGTTCGCGGTTGAGAGGATAGCTCCATTGCTTCGTGATTTGCCTTCCTTGCAGRTTCACTTGGCAAGAATTTACGGTGTCAAAGAATGGCTCTTGCCAGCCTTTCACGAGCTTATAAAGCGCAAAGATCCGCTTGACGAGAATGATGTCGAGCTTATAGGATTGGCCGATGCACTCAAAATCATGTCGTTGCGCGAAGATCGCATTCACGTGGAACACTCGAAAAGCGGATCTATTTCTATCGTTAAAAATCGATTTGAATTCAATATAGACGACTGGGAATTCCGAAGGCGGCTTAATCTGTAACATGTAAATACTACTATTCTGTCAATGTAAAACATAAAAAGTTCAGATCATTAAATTGCAAAGTCGCTCCATGCCTCAACAAGGCCATCCGCAGCCTTCGACACGATCGCCCACTGGGGTAGAAACCTGAAAACCTCTTCCAGGGCCGGTATCTTTGGGTTCCGGTACCCCTCTTTCTCCAGCCCGTTAAGATCTAGCCCAACTATTCCACTCTCGTACTCGGCCCATTCACATSCAACGCGCCCTCTCAAGATCTGGGAGTCCTCATCCTTCCCTTGCGTCTCGTTKAGATCAAGTTCAACAACAAACTTCTTTCCCCATTTGCGACTCCAATACCTGAGGACGCTCCCGTTCGTTTCGGGAGAAACCAAAGGCGGCGGGTTCAGGGATAGCTGTACATTCCCGCCATCGGTCGACAAGATGTTCGTTATCTGGAATTCATCAAAGTAGACCCTACAAGCCCGCGCGTTTTTGCCTTGTACTTCCAATCGGACTTTCGTTGGTCCCAGCCGTTCGGCATCCACAGTCAGCCAAGGGCGCTGGGAGCTACCCCCAGGATAAGGAATCGTATCAAGGTCGCCCTCCCATGAGCAGGTGACGAGCCCTAGCCAACGTCCGCTCAGGTCTGTGGTGCATTCTACATCTTGATTCCAAGACGAAGGAAGTTGGGAGACTAATCCATGCTGAATAAACTCTTTTACTCCGGTGAGAGATGTCACAGCGCGGACAACTTCGTCGGCGGTGACGCCAGCGCCTGAAAGTGCCCCCTTTGTGCCGTTTAACTGGACAGATTGTTGGAACAAGACTTTGAGCGGCGTCTCCTGGGAGAATGGGAACGCCGACAAGTTGAACACAAAGGTAGCGATGAACGTTATGATCGCAATATAAGTCACATAACGATGGATGCCGAAAGCGAAAGGCGCAATGGGAAGGACTATGAGGAAGCAGAGCACTGCCTCAGATGTATAGACTGATGAGTTGTTTCGTCAGAATAATTCTACCAACAATGGATTATACAACGCACCAAACGCAGCACTGCTGCCGTCAGACAGAGTTTGTCCTAGCGCACCTTGGAACAGAAAGAGAATATGTCCAATCAATATCACAGGTACTGGAACGCTGAACAGGACCTGAAGAATCCACCAAACACCCCTGTCCGAGACATCGGGCACCAATTCTCCGTTCTGGTCCGGGAGTGTCATCGAACCTGGTAGCAACGGCGTCGTCTCGACATCCTCGTCCGAATCGCTGCTGTTACCGCCTCGCCTACGGCTATTGCGACTATTCCTGCTACTCCTCCCTGCCCGACTGGCGTCTCGCCTCAAACGACTTCGTCGCTTCTTTTTCTTGTGCTCTTCAACCCGCTCAAGGCGCGCGTAAAAGGTCTCTATACCTCCAATCAAGCATGCAGCACAGACGCCCGCGTGCCACGCTGAGATCCAGTAAAGACCGCCCAMTTGCAGTTTTGACAGAGCCAGGGCAGCTARGGYAAGAAGCAGGTACGTGAAGACATATAGATGTAGAAGCGTGGCTTGTCTATCCGGYAGGATGTACACCGTATTCGGTCGAGAACTGCGTAATTTAGCAGAAATTGCAGGCGAGCCAAGTAAAAAGGTGATGATAATGAAGATAACGGATGTATATGACAGCATGACGGTATACGGTTGAGAGTATGTGATCTGAAATGACCAGCATTAGATGAGAAGATGCCATTGGAGACCTCAACTCACGTATCTGTTTGCGTTCAACGTCACGGTTGTGATAAGAATCACAAAGAATATGCTTGGCACAAATAGTACAAAGGAAATCCAGATATTGGCCCAAACACAAGCGATCTGCAGATTCGTAGCGGCAGTGCGCAGGGCCGASCAGATTCCCGTACAAATACCTCCAGAACTCAAGCTCTCGTCCGATTCGCTGGACTCGCTCCGGACCAGGCGGATTACTGGAGCAAAAATGCGAGAGATCAACGAAGGCTTTTCCTCGATACTAACGTCGAAGTGCCCATAGAAATATGGAAGGCCTGCGTGAAGGAGCAAGATGAGCACTGGACCGGCGAGCAAAAAGGTCAAGTTGAATATATGAAGCGATTGTTGTTCGAAGACGAAGAACCACTTTTTAAAGACTAGGCATGTCATTAGTGAGCAATACCGTGCACAAGAACAATATACTTACGATCAAAGAAGACAACCGGCTTAATGTCAGCGGGGGAATCGATGTTGAGTAGCACTCCTCCAGTGGCCCATGTATTCTCAAGCATAGCCCAAAGAGATTCTTTGGCCTCCCCTTTCGTACCGGGAATAGAATCAAACATCGTGTGATACCGCGAACGGCGTTTATAGAAYGCCAAATCAATGCCTTCCATCTTGTGTGCTATCCAAATGGCAAAGATGTTTAGTCATCGCAGTACTAAACGAMAAAGTGAAGGAAACTTGCCCGATTCAGAATTATAAACAGAATAGTCGGTGCGACTACGAACAACGCCACGTTGAAATGCATCAGCTGATAAAACATTCCCATGGCGGTGCGAAACGCGGTATGTCGTCGAGTYGATGGTAAGACCACGAGCATAAGCTTTGACAGGATCGAGGGATGTCGCACGGAAGAGCAGTGGAGGACTGAGGACGAAAAGGGGAGAGCGCATATATTAGTACCCATTGATATTAATACGTCGGGCTTACCCTCCAGCACCCGCCCCTTCGAGGTTGATAAAGGTATCTGGGATGGCGGACCAGGCGTGTCTGAGGAACCTGAAAGATATATGCAGGTTGTAATGATGCATCCAATGAAAAGCACAACACGAACGCTTGAGCCCCATTCAATCCGTCCTCCTCGCCATTGTTGATGTTGAAGATAGCAGTACGGCGCGGACGGTTCTTAACCAGATGGTCTACAAACTGGAGCAGCGAAGCAACGCCTATACCGTCGTCTGTGGTGCCGAAACCGGTGGATACTGAATCATAATGGGCCGAGCTGAAGCATGTGGACAGGGCGAAGAGCATATCGTCAGAGACGCATACACAATTACTTGAAGTGAGGTTATACGCACAAAAGGACACCTCCCTTCTCCGARAACTTGTCGTCATACCCATCAATCTTCACCAAAATGTTCGAGGGCTGGAAGAAAACAGCGCCGCCGAAGCTTGGATCAAGCCAAAACGTCGTTGCGCCCGAGTCTTCTTCCACGTGAGCATACTCACATTCTGATGTTATTTCGTCGAGGCGAGAACGGAGGTACAAGCGGACGATATCGTTTGCGTGAGAGTGGTACGGGTGGGGAAGCGTGGTAATCTGTCAAAGCCGTGTCAAGCGTCTCATGARAGAGCTAGTTGCGCCAACGCTAAGGCCAACGCTTACATGGTGCAAATCGACATACGCCTGTTCAAGATCGAGGTTGTGGGTGTCTTCAGGGATGCCAGGGACGGTGTCTGTCTGAAGAAGTGCGTAGAAGGTGAAGAAGTAGATGGCCGCAATGAGAACTGTGACGGGGATTGTCCTGTACCCGAGGATGTTCATTGTGAGCTCCAATCCCGGCGTAGCAGCTGGCAGTCACGCTACACGGCGACTGGCACGAGCTTATGCGTCCTTTGGGGGCGTGTCAAGAGCGAGGCACCAGGGATTCATATCTGGATGCAGGTGACAGTTGCTTATGTTATGTTATGTGATTGATCGGTAYGGTAGTGCTTTCGTAAAGAGCAAATGCGAACGCGGGTGAAGAATTCGAAGACTCTTCAATGCACATACAACAACKAATCGAAATCCACGATGCTCGCTTGCATTCAAGTTATACAATGTTTGGCACTTGCCGTGAATAAGTCACAAAATAGGAAACGCGCACTGTGTAGATAGGGGCGGTCGACAACCCAGACGCCTATCCACGGGCGAATCAAGGTGGCGCACAAGAAGGTACGTATCCGTCCGCTCGTGCTCAAGCGCGTCTGGACCGCGACGTTTGGCGCTTTCGAGCGAGAGGAGGTTGATTGCGGCGGCAATGAGCCTTTCGTTTTTGTTTGCCAAACGCCAGACAGGCCAACCGCGCTGAGAAGTCCTCCGCTCCGCCGAAAGGGGAGAAAAGTGTAGGATGAAGACGTCTCTGAAGAAATGAAGGAAGATCACGCTGCGTGGATAATGGCTAGGATTGTGGCAGCGAAGCTTGCCACCGTTTAAAGCCCCAGTAACATTCATTTTAATTTCCTGATTTTCTTTTTTTCGTTCATTGCACTGATGTATTTTTTAAAGCTTTTTGATAGGTTCCGTTCGCTCGTTCAAGACCCGTCGCCCGCCTCGTTCGCCCGCTAGATGGAAAATAAAGTGCGTCTCGGGAGGCTAACGACCTCTCGCTCTGTGCTTCCCTTGCCGAGGGCCCCGGGGCTAAGATCCTTCAGGATAGAACTAAAAGCACGTAATGTCGCACTTTCATACATGCTGTGGACTGTATCTTAAAAGGTCAGAACGGTATCATTTGTTACGCTTAGACTTCTGCTGACGAGACWTGTGGAAGGATGCTTCGGATCTCATGGGATCAATCAACTCCCTGGCACGGAACACCCGCAGTGGACTGTGTCAGGGTGAGGAAGAATGGSAAGTGGCCCGGTAGCTTAGGATGTTTTATGTCCATAGAGCTGAGGTCGAATTTTCTGTATCGCTTCCGCGGCTAAGGCGCTGAATGTTGTTGCGYGAAACGAAGAGTAGGCGACTAGTACGTAGGACTGAGACTTGGTATGCTCGTAAAGTGTCATATACAGCATCTGTGACGACAGCATACATACAATGCTCTTTGTGAATCCGGCTCCTTCTAGGCGGAGGCAAACTTGAAAGTTAAACATATACTGCTTTATATTTGCCATTGGATAAACGCTGATAGACATAATGCGTTTTGCTGGTACTCCTGTAAGGTGAATATATGAAAGGATGTTCACGTCTTTTGAACACGTGAACTCACCAATGTGGCTTAGCGGCCTTTATGCGCAGTAACGCTAGATGTATCTGATTTAATCCCGTCTCTTTCGCAGAAACATAATTTTTGTCTTCCATTGCGAAATATGCGTAGTAATAACGTGGGGACTTGGGGCACACTTCCATAGCCCATAAGATAGATCGGTGAAATACCATAAGACGTGCTACTTCGCGGCCAATGTCAACAGAGGTTTTCATGTCCTTGCGCATCAACATGAGTCCACTTGACAGTTGAACTCTGAAAACCCCGGGAGCGAGCTCTTGCTTTTTGTCGCGGGCCTGCCATGGTCCCTTCAAAACTTCGAAGTCGAGATGCGGTGGCACCCAAGAGTATGGCGGCGGACCGGGCGAACCTGCGGCTGGTTGTTCCCAACTTTGTAGGCTTGCGTCGGGATATGATTCTACGCTTCTAAGACCAACCATAGGTGGAAAGTCAGATGATGAACGATACCTGAGAATGTTGACATCGTGTCATKTTCTGGAGTCCGAGTCTCACTGGGCTCCTGCAAGGCCCATGTAGTGTAGGCGAGGATGAARAAAAGCGTCAATAAAGAAGGCTGCATAGGAATTCGGGTCCATCGGAATTCAGCGGAATCCTCGCTCTTTTATCGCGTCAATGAAACAGAAGGGTATGGGATACTCGGCGAGAAGGCTGATCTGGAAACTAGGTCGCCTATTTACCTATCAAAAATTTACAGAATCTTCAACGGTAACATCTAGCCCAGACCTCTTAGATTTGCCTTACTAAACTGTCCGCAATGATTAGAAGTGAAGGAGTTTTGGATGAACTGACGACTTTCCTGYCCTAATTTTGATCTGGATCTGGAGCTATTTGTTTGATGCATAGAAACGGGTAGTCTCAACACATCTGGGTAACAGATAAATGGACCGACGACGTTTTTGTCCTAATTGTGATCTGGATCCGGAGTTACCTATTTGTTTGATGCGATCATGTGGTGTTGGTTGGCACAGCGGCGGGAAACCACGCAAATGCTGTGCGGGACTTTCTTTGACCAATGAGTAGTTCCTTTCCGTACTTGGATAGTGATGCTGTGATCCGGCGCTAGAAAACGAACTTTAAGCGGATATGGGCTCTCACTCTGTCCATCCTGGCACGTTTATCCCAGACCGGTCCTTGAGTCTGTGAGATCTGTTGGGCAAGTGTTTTGGCAACGCATCATTTGACATCCGCCTTGAAGATCAGTGGCATCTGATTAGAATGTCCCCAATTCAACGTAAACCATACACTGGGGATCGGAAAAGGCTTGTGGTAGCCTTTGACATCGGAACTACGTTCAGCAGAGTTGCATACTCAATTCTCAAACCGGGTGAACCACCCGAAATCCATACAGTCACCCAGTGCGTAACGCTTGTCTACTTCACACTGTTATTTGTTTTTGACTAGCGTCGCCAAGGTTTCCCGGACAGCAAAGTGTGGGGCCCAACTCAAAGATTCCCAGCGTAATTTGCTATGATGCCAGTGGATTAGTCGCCGCCGTCGGATCGGAGACAAATCCTGATACTAATCCAGAATTGCTCGAGGTTGATGGTTTATCCAGAGTAGAATGGTACAGTATACATCACACTTTCTGCTTTTTCCAGGCACTTACACGCTCTACAAAGGGTCAAATTGTATCTTCGTCCACCTCTCTTGGCGGCTGAGGAGGGATTTGACACGAGAGGGCTAGCCCCACTCCCGAGGGACAAAACCGCCATCAATGTCTTTGGTGATATTCTTCGCTATCTATTCCATGCAACTGGACGGTATATTCGAGATAGAATGGGGGATGACGTGTGGAATTCAATACAAGTGGGCATACACTTTATTCTCAGTTATCCGAATGGGTGGGAAGCCGGGCAACTAGCAGAGATGCGGCGCGCGGCCATGTCTGCAGACCTGGTGGCGGACGCATGGGAAGCGCTGGAACGAGTTCGCTTCGTTGCGGAGGGAGAGGCCCATTTACATTTCTGCTCAAACTGGCTTCCAAGGTTGGAAGGCTACGTGCGTAACGTCAGTCATCTCTATCTYCTTCCGGTTTGAATGCGCAATAGCTCAGTGAAGGAGTATTGGTCGCCGACTGTGGGACGCACGTCACTGATATCAGCACATATATTCGTACTTCAGGTGGGTCATTCAAAGAGGTCGCCCCTCCTAAATGTAAGCTCTTGTCATAGAGGAGTGTACGTCTACCTGGAGTTAAATTTATCTTGACAGGCCTTCGCCAAGGTTCTGTTTTTGTGACGAAACGCGCTTTCCAGTTCTTGACAGGTAAGCACTGGCTTCTGGCATTGAGATTACTCTCACGGGTATTAGAGAAGTTGTTTGGGTCAAAATATGGAAATCCTGAAGAAATAGCGGTGATGGCAAGGTTCTTTGATAAGAACACGAAGATGCATTTCAAAGACTCTTCAAAACCATGCTTCCTCAGATTTGGAAGCGTCAGAGATACCGATCCAAGTATGGATATTAAAGCGGGTACGATCAAACTCAGCGGGCAAGTATTTCTATCGATTTCTGTCTCGTATGCAGTGTGACTACATCAGGGCACTTCAGGGAGCAGGTAGCCAGCTTTTTTAAACCCTCTGTAAAGGGTATTATCGACTGTATGGAAGATCGGTGTTCACAATCTCGCCTTCCAATCAAGGTACTCCGAGTCATCAATACTTAATGTTATTACATTGTCAATTTCATTCTACAGGCGATATTTCTTGTCGGTAATTTTTCTGCATCAGATTATCTCTATTCAAGGCTAGAGGAACATTTCAAAACGCGAGATATCACTGTTGTGAGACCTGACGCATATCTGTACGTACTTTGCTCATAGATCCCTCTTTTAACCTCAACTATYTCGCTATCTTGCAGCGACAATGCAGTGGTAGAAGGAGCCGTCTGTGGTTATCTTGATAAAGTTCTCCGTCTGCAATAAGGACTGATTTAAGGAGTGGAATGCGTTGATTCCGTCACGGAATTGAAAGAAGGCAACCATATTTAGTACGATCGCCAAGTCTGTATTTTGACTGTGTTTGGCGTTTGGCCTACTTGGGAAACTTATACACCGCATTTGGATAGGGGCGGTTGACATTKAAATTAGCTATATAACATGCCCAGAGCGCGTCGCTGCCACTCTTTCCTACCTACCACATACACACATTATGCACACCATGCACACTACTACAACCTCCACTGCTATCACCGCCGGCGCTGGTCGCCAACATCTCACCCCCATCCTTATCCGCACTCCCACTTCCTTCCCCGTTGACCGTGTTGCTGACAATTCTGTAGCTGCGCCCCGGGTTCGCTTCGCCAAGGATCTCCCGGTCGTCAGGTCGCCAGTGCTCAAAGAAGACGAAATGGTCCTTACCGTCCACATGGCTGGCCGCGCTCAGAC
>JNHV02000822.1:0-10307 GCA_001691785.3 Amanita brunnescens Koide BX004
GAGGATGAGCAGCTTAACTGCGATTGTGGAAAAGAAGAAAGGAAAAGGAGCCATTGTCCGTTTGCTGTCCTTTGAGTGTGCCAAGCGCGCTGTGCGCAGCAAAGCGTGCGGCATCGAGGCGGTGCACTCAAAGAGAGTTGTGATGCGTCGTGATGCCTATCACTCCTTTCAACACATTCGGGCCCCGTTATGCTGGGCGATAACAGTGAATTCGGTTCAGTCAACCCATTATGATTTGCAAATTTGACGGGCTTTCCCAATCCTCGTCTTAACCACGTTGGCGTTAAAACGAAACAGATCGCGTGGCAAGGTTTTGGACAAGTGGCTTCTGGAAGAAACCCTAGAAAATGCAGACGACTTCAATGGCGATGTTGCTGAACTATTGGAGTCCGTGGCAAATCATAACCGCAGTSACTACCGCCTGCCAGGTTTGCCAAGTAAGAGGGCGCGCGACGTTCGACTCTGCCTAGTGTGATCATGATCGTACCGTTGTACCCGGGTATTGCGCAGTGAGAATGGTGACTGATTCCATAATTTGTTGTGYGGACTCTGATCAAGATGTTTACGGGTCAAAATGGCCTTGGTGTTGGCCTTCCTTCCATTCGCAATGCTATTGTATCCGGCGCGATAAGGTGCGTACAAGATGACAAGTCTTGAACACATTGTTTCTATCACATGCCGGGGCGCCATATGCATTGAAAGATGCAGGGTGGAAATATTCTCTCATGCCYTGTTCGATCTGCGGCTTATGTCGCTAAGCAAGCATGGTGACCAAGTAAGAACTTGCGACGTGTGACTTGAATGACACCGTCCTTGTATATGAGTGATGCTTCTCAACGYATGGTCATTTTCACAAGACCATTGTCCATGAGGAATGTTTCCCGGGAGCATGGAAACTTGCGTAAGTATATAAGAGGCGTCATGGGAGGAGATATTGATCTGAGTAGAATGAAGTGGTTAGCCGCCTTCGCCTTGACGCTTTCCGTTGCCAACGCCGGCCCTATTGAGGCTGGGAAGCGTGCTCTTAACAAGCGCACAACGCCGTACGGTATTGACGTCTCAAGCTATCAAGGGGACGTCGACTGGTCCACAGTCGCAGCCAATGGTATTGCATTCGCTTTCATCAAGGCAACCGAGGGAACATGTGAGTATGTTTACTAGGACGTTGTGAATTTGCACGAACAAGTCATTGTTGTAGCATACACAAACCCCKATTTCAGCTCGCAATATACTGGGGCGACTAATGCGGGCTTGATCCGTGGTGGTTACCACTTTGCGCGTCCGGATGTTTCTTCGGGCGCTTCCCAGGCAAGCTATTTCTTGAGCAACGGCGGTACGTTATGTCCATCGATACTGGGACTGCGCTGACGCCTATACAGGCGGCTGGAGTGCTGATGGTGAGCTTGAGACTATGCAATCAGAAGTTGTCTTACAGCAGGTTAGGCATCACGCTCCCCGGTGCTCTCGATATCGAATGTAAGGTTTCACTAGCTGCCGCGGCCCCTTGCGCTAAAGAAGGGTACAGCCAACCCATATGGTGCAGAATGCTACGGCTTGACCGCCTCGTCAATGGTTTCCTGGATTACTGACTTTTCTGACACTTACTACTCCTCCACTGGACGGTATGTAATTAGATCTGAAGAGCTTGCGACTTGCTAAACGGACATCCAGCTATCCCAGTTTGTATTCTTTTATGCCGTCGTAATATCGACTCACAGCTATAGTCATCTATACCACCACCGACTGGTGGTCGGATTGCACGGGAAATAACAGTGGCTTCGCGAGCAACAATCCATTGTGGATCGCCAGTTGGGGATCGAACATTGGCCCGCTCCCCGCCGGATACGCGTGAGTTTTGAGATTTAGAACCATCGCAATGAAGCTAACAAAGCAWAATAACAAGCTATACGACGTTCTGGCAGTATGCTGATTCCGGACCYAACCCTGGAGATGCAGACTTGTTCAATGGAGATTCGGCCGGGCTGAGCGCCATGGCTCTGGGATCCTAGTCGTACTCTAAATATAGTGATGTCACAGTTCCAACCCTATACACCATGGACGAGATAATACCTGGTCTCTGGATTGGCGGCCTTCCCAGTGCTCAGAATACCCAACTCCTGAAAGAACACAAGATCTACAGCATCCTTTCTGCCATGAGAGGGAGAATAACGATCAATGAGGTTGGATCAACGTGCAGTCCAGCGACATAATCTCATGTCCTTGGCATCTCAGACGTTTATACGCCATCAGATTATGCTAGACGATACAGAAGACGCAGACGTCCTGGTCCACTTGCTACCATCCATTCATTTCATTCAGGCAGAGCTTGGCAAGGGGAGAGGCGTACTGGTGCATTGCCAAGCTGGAGTCAGTGAGCATCGATCCATCGTCGCCCCTTTCCATTTGTTTAATGCAATCAGGTCGAAGTGCGACGATCGTCGCTGCATATCTGATGCATAGCCGCGATTTAGACACAAGCTCTGCCTTGGAGTTAATCAAGACGGCTCGTCCCAACATTGAGTATGATCGGCTATCGCGGCATACCTCATCTAACTTGAATTCCGCGCAGGCCAAATCAAAACTTTTTGCAACAACTTGAAATCTTCCACCAAGCGAAATACGAGATATCACGGAAAGATAAATCCACGCGGATGTACTATATGGAGAGGACAACGCAAGAGCTGTTGAGTATGTATCAAGGCATCTCAAAGTCTCATCGCATCTTATCATCTATGATCTACGTGTAGATGGAGATGGAAGCTTAGTTGAGACAGACATGTTTGCAAGATATCCGGATACACCAGGCGGACCACGCAGGCGCATAAGGTGTAAAATGTGCAGGTCAGCGGCTATCGCGCCGCTCCATCCCCCTTTCTAATATTTATATCTGACCCAGGCAAGAGCTTGCTTCCCGCGAGCACATGCTCGATCACGGGCAATTAGGCCCCCCAACGCCCGCAGTGCTGAGCCCAGCCTCCTCCAGACGGCCATCCACCAATCAGCCTGTTATTCACCGGCCTTCCGTGTCCCAACCACGGTCTCGCCATGGCTCGTCAAGCGAAGTGCGACAACGTCGAGCATCTCTATTGGGACTTGGAGGACTGGGCGGAGCTCTTTCCATGTCTGCCATAGACTCGGAAAATGCCATTGATGACGAAGATCAGGATCAAGGATTGAGGGCTCCCATCATGAGTTTTGCTGATATGAAGAGGCGAATGAGTGGTACGAAAACGCCGCCCTCGCTACCCCAAATATCAGAAACGCCAGGTAGCTCGGAAGGACTGGCAGCGGAGGCTCAAGGGGGCGAGCAGGACGAGCAGCAAAGTGGAGAGGCAAAGGATGATGCGTCGCGTTCTCTACCTCGTCTGAAGACTCGAATGTCTATGGAAGACGCTAGACTGCTTGGACGCAGCCTGTCAGATGCTGTCTTGACCCCCGTTGGCGACAAACCGTCCCACGAGCCTAATACACGCGAGGCTGAAAGTGGGAATGATAAACCCCTAGTCAATCCTGCCGAATTGGCTGCTCGACTATACTCAAATCCTAAACTCGCTGCGCTCAAGTCACCCGCAGGTGGTACATCGCCCGCTGGAATACCCAAGAACATAGTACCCATTAGCCCACCTATTCTAGACAATCCAAAGTGTTCCGGCTACTTTGTGGAGCCTGTAAGTCTGAATGCATACTTGTCGACTGCGTTGGATTATTTCGTGCCCTGTCTAGATGGCGTGGATGGAGCCGTTCCTGGAGTCAGGCGAGATCGCCGGGAAGATCACCTGTCCCAACAAAAAATGCGGAGCAAAACTTGGCAACTACGACTGGGCAGGCGTGAAATGCGGTTGCAAGGAATGGGTGGTGCCCGTACGTCTTTTTTATTTTTAGTCTAATGCAGCCACTGATCGCAATTGTCAGGGATTCTGCATAAATCGTGCAAAGGTGGACGAAATCGTCGTATAAGCTTTCTTGCTCTCTGTCGTTCTTTGGATCGGTCTTGATTATTTACTTTCTTTTGCATTTCACATGGATACCAGAAATGTAATTTTGTACTATCAGACAAGAACATACGTTATGTAGTCACAATGCTAAGAAAAAGCTATGCTACTTGCCTACTGCCCGTYCTCCCGCTGCTCAACCCTTTACGAAGCTGACCAATGACACGATTAGTAGCGATAAACATGACAGAAGTGCGGCATACCGAGCTAAACCAGCGAAATCGCCGTTGAACAGATCAGCATCGCCGGGATTAGCACCATGGTCAGCATACTGCCAGAAGGTAGTGGACCTACAGATCGAATAAGCTCAATCCCGACGGTATAGGCGAATCATCCACCTACCTCCACCCAGCAGGAAGCGCACCAATGGAAGAAGCATAGCGAGCGATCCACAAGGGGTTATTGCGGGAGAAGCCGCCATAGTTACCGGTGCATGTAATCCACCAATCGGTGGTGGTGTAAATAACTAAAATATCACATCAACAACGAATATGGCAGGGATTCTTCAAGTGACAAACCGGGATAGCTAGAGAAAACAATAAGTAAGCGTTCGTCACGAGCCTCATGCTACTTGCCGTCCAGTATGGGTATTGTAGGTATCGGAGAAATCGCGAATCCATGCGACCATGCGAGTGTAACTCTTGCCATAGCATTCCGCGCCGTAAGGATTGTCTGCATTGGGGTTGAACGTTACGCGTTGAATGGTACTGGCGATAACTCACACTCAATGTCAAGAGCACCGGGGAGAGTTCGACCTGGTGTGGAGTGTAAATTTAATTCAAATTTCCGCCGGCAGTGATACGACTCACCATCAGAGGACCAGCCACCTGTAAAAGAGCAATGTTACGAACTGGGCTCCTCGATATGACATAGACATACCACCATGGGTTAAAAAGTAGGCTGCTTGAACAGCACCCGAGGAAATATCGGGACGCGCAAAATGGTAAGACCCGCGAATCACGCCAACGTTGGTTGCACCAATGTACTGCGAATGGAATTSAGGATTATGGTATCCTGAGCCGAAACTGTTCGTGAACGCCTCCAGATCAGAATCGGATGGGTACRGACCGGTGCCTTCGGTAGCTTTGATATACACAAACGAGATGCCGTTCGCTTTGACGCGTGCCCAGTCAATGTTGGGTTGGTACGACGAGACATCGATGCCGTAGGGAGTTGCGCATCCATTGAGTTCGCGCTTCCCGACCTCGACGGGGCTTGTGACAGCGATAGGGAGGAGCAATGCAAGAAATACGGTGAACCTCATCTTTGCAGTTGGTCTTCGATGCCCTTCCAAGGCACCTTTTGTAGTCGTTACCCTTGGGGAGCGAATCCCAAGCCCGACGTTGTACGAGCTTGTGTGGCACAAAGTACGCCAGTGGGATGGCTATCCGCTGCGGGAATCAGGGAGAGCATAGGTTTCTTTTTTGTGTTGAGACAGGGCATGAGTTTCCAACCACAGCGGGTAGGGAAGATGCCAATAGTTGCCAGGTGACAGCGTGCACAAGACCGGCCCATTAGTGCCGGTTAGTACCGGATGCGCTCGCGCACTCATACGAYAGTATGTTGGACGTAGCAAACGAAGCGCTTTGCGTACCCCGTCCTTCTTCAGGTTTGGATTGTAATCASCTCGTCCCCAACACACATCCATTTCCACCTAGCCTTCCTGCAAACCACGTCTTGATCAAAGTCGACCGGTTTGGCTTCTCGACCAACAACATAACCTATCAAGCTCTAGGCGAGCACCCTCATTTCAGGTGAGTTCAAGTCTCTGCGCGTCTACCCCGGTCTGATCCCCCCCAAAAGGTACTTTGACTTTCATCCCATCCCAGATTCAGGAAACGTCTCCGCCAAGACTCATGGACTCGTCCCTGTTTGGGGATTCGGCACAGTGGTTGTATCAACTCATCCCAAAATTCAAGTAGGGGAGAGAATATACGGCTACCTCTCACTTGCCAAATACATTTTACTGCCAATTTCTTCTACCGACGTGACCAAGCATGCGTTCTACGKATCTAGACCTCACCTTCCTGCCGGTAAGTAAATGGTCCTCTTGGTGAGAAGTGGTATTTAAACCCAGAACAGATCGTCGGCCCTACAATCAAATTATCCGTTGCGCTGCCGACCCACAGTACGATCCGGATCCCCTGATAGAGGACTTGACTATGCTCTATCGTCCCCTCTTCTGGACGGCTTACTGGTGTGAGGATTGGCTTTTCGCCTCCAAATACCGAGGGGGTGCATCATTCATTCTCATCAGTTCCGCCTCCTCAAAGACGGCTTTTTCACTTGCATACTTGATCCGTAAACGAATCAACAATGGAGAGGTAAGCACAAATACCAAGATAATCGGCCTGACGTCGCGGAAGAACGTTGCGTTCACAAATGGCCTCAACCTGTACCATGAGGTACTCTCATACGATGCATACCCTGGATCACCCCTTCTTTACGGGAACGCTACTGAAAGATGGATATACGTCGACGTAGCATCAAACGAGAGCCTAAACCGGAATCTCTTTGCCCATTTCTCCTCACCATATACTGGACGTCTAGCCGCCTGCATAGGACTTGGAATCACAAACGTCTCGCCGACTTCCGGACAAAGTAAACCCATCGATTGGAGCAAGAACTCGGCGACGTCTCTTACATCGGTGGGCGATGTTTCTCAGTTCTGGCCCCAGATGCAGCACTTCTTTATGCCGGAATGGCTGGCGGTACGCCGTCGAGAGCAGTCTCCGGCAGAGCTTGCCGCGAAGCAGAACAAGGCGTGGAAGGAACTTATGCAAGATGGTGTTGGGTGGGTGAAGATAGAAAGGTGTTATGGTGTTGAAGGTGTCCAACGGGCATACGAGAAATTGGTGCATGATGGGGTTGGGCCTGATGTTGGGCTGATCTGGAGTCTTTGGAGTTGGGAATCTCAAATGAAATCACGATTGTGAATTGTAGTCTATCCGCCTCGCTCTGAAACGGCCTCGAAATGGAAGATCCATTTGTCGCGACACAGTCGCACTTYTTCATCGCCCCACATTAGCTCCAAGCGCTGCCGATACGACCATTCTTTGYGCACTGTCAGAATGCCTCAGTCTCCAGACGCAACCAAGCCTTTGACACTGACTTCCGTTGAGAATGTAGCCTTGTCCCACCAGACGTATCGTCTCCGGAAGGGGAGTGTGTATATGCGCGTGCATCACATTTTCTACTGCTTGCTGAGCGTGGAGGAGCGCTTGTTCAATCGGTTAGACTACTGGACAACATACTGCTATCTCATTCTGGGCGAGGTAAAAGGCGGCGAGCTCTAGAGACGAGGGTTGGGGCCGGGCAGTTTTTATTATGACTTGGACTATCTGAGAAATGGCCGGGAAAAGGACGAGTTCTGCTCTGTTGAGATACAGGTAGTGTTGTCTCTGGGTGATTTTCCTTGTAGCCATGAAAGCAGAGTAAAGGTACCGGATACAGATGGTGTTGTCTCCTTGCAGCCATGAACTCTGATGACTCTGATTTCTGCTGGCCGTCCAATATTGGATCAGTGCGGACCCGAAGCGCCTGATAGTATAGGGTGACTCGCAGCTCGCAGCTAGCTGCAATGGACCTGAACGACCAACTAGATCCTCTCGGACAATCGCCAGCGCTCAGAATATATACCCAGATATCTCTCTGCTTTTCGATCCTCGATCCTTCCTCTCATCCCGCAATTATCAGCACCTTGACGAATGGCCTCGAACGACTATCCGCGAGCTTTCCATGGCTCGCAGGCCAACTTGTCAACAAAGGTTCAGGCGAAGGCAATACAGGTGTCTTCGGGATCCAACCATTCGAGAAAATGCCCACTCTTGTCGTGAAAGATCACAGAAATAATCCCTTGATACCATCCATGGACGACCTCAGGCGTGCCAATTTTCCCTTTAGCATGCTAGACGAATCCATCTTTGCATCTCGAAAAACCATCCCGGGGAGCCCAGACGAATTGCTAACATTACCCATCTTCCTCGTTCAAGCCAATTTCATCACYGGCGGACTCGTGCTTACCTTCGATGGTCAGCACAACACCATGGACATGACTGGCCAAGGTCAGATCATCMATTTGTTCTCAAAAGCATGCCGCAACGAGGAATTCACATGCGAGGAACTGTCATCTGGCAACCTTACCCGCCGAAACCTCATTCCCTTACTCGATGACCTTTACAAACCAGGTCTCGAGCTCGCTCATCAGGTTATGAATCTGAATCCATCCCCTTCCGTCTCAAAAGAAACGGATGACCACCCAGCCCCTCCAAAATGTACATGGGCTTACTTCACCTTCCCTTCCGCTTCGCTAACCGCCCTAAAAGCCCTCGCCACAAAATCCATCACTCTCCCTTCAGGCGGCTACATCTCCACTGACGATGCCCTCACCGCCTTCATCTGGCAATCCATCACACGCGCCCGTCTCCCCCGCATAAATCCTGCAGTCAAGTCAACGCTTGCCCGAGCCGTCGACGTACGGCGCCACCTCGGTATTCCACAGACCCACCCGGGACTTATGCAGAATATGACGTTTCACACATACACGTCTCAGAAGCTGCTAGAGGAGCCACTGGGCGGTGTTGCATCGCAACTACGTTCGGCCGTAGACCCCAAATCATCGAGTCTGAAATACAACACCAGGGCCCTCGCCACCTTCCTTGACCGCTCGCCGGACAAAAACGCCGTATATTTTGTTGGGGCTCTTGATCTGTCAACGGATATCATGCTCAGTTCGTGGGCAAAGGTAGACTGTTTTGAACTTGATTTCGGCCTTGGACTGGGCAACCCTGAGGCTGTTCGGAGGCCGCGATTTGATCCGGTGGAGAGTTTGCTGTACTTGATGCCCAAGACCCCGGACGGCGAGATCGCGGTTGCGGTTTGTTTGAGGGACGAGGATATGGAGAGGCTGAAGCTGGATGAGCAGTTTGCAAGGTATGGCAGTTATATTGGGTGACGGATAGAACAAACGTACCATTGGATATGATCTCTTTGACAAGCCTGGGCTATACTCAGATTGCTATGCTGGCATGAGTGAGAGGCCCAAATCTGGTAAGGCCAACTGCTACGCAAAYCAGTTTATAAAGTGGCCCCACCGTGAGGGATACTATCGTATGTCATGTCATTCCGCTTCACCGATGCAGTCTCCACTTCCGCAGCCCACTCCTCACATCCCAGATCTACATTTCCAAAGCAAAAGGTTCTCCAGTCATCATCAGGGCAAACACCCCTCTCCCACCCAGGTCTAGCAGAACATGCTTGCCACCGAAGAGAACCTATCAAACGGATAGATACATATCACTGCGCGGGTGCCGTCAACGTCCCCGATCTCCTTCGCACCACTAGATTTGAGCTCTTGGACTTTGCTTCCATGCTGGGAGCCAACGCACTTGTAGAGGAACAGTACGTTTCCCGTCCACGTCGCACAGTTTTCYAATTCGACCCCACGTAACTTAGGTGGACATGTACTATTCTTGGTTCCAGAAGCCGGAATAAACGTGCGTACAAGGCCCAGGTGACTACTCTGCTGTTGCTCTGCCCTGTAGAATGTTGATTGCTGATTCGGCACCTCTAATTGTATAGATACGCTAYGAAGCCCAAGCTACTCGCTCGACTTGGCCTGATCCCCACTGGCCTGTTGCGTTGAACCAAGCGCGCAGCATACCGGGCCTTATGACCGTCCTACGACGAACCGGCAAGGGCCAAGAGTCGACGTTGACGGCAGAAAACTCGGAAGGCAGAGGCTTCTCTCAATACGCTTTCACTGATGCGGGAGATCTGGTGCTTACGTTCTTCACCAAGGTTTGCAATGATTGATCATTCAAACGCAGATATCCGTCGGAGAAGGGAGTTTCTTCGCCGGCGCCAGTCGATTCCAGCTGACAAACCCAGAAATGACTGAGGTTCGCGGACACCAAGTAGGGRGTTTCTAAACCACGCTTTCGTCGACTTCATAAACTGTTGACAGTTTATCCATTATCATAACTCTGAATCAACTTCGACTTCCTTGGCATGGGCTCAATGGATATCGATGCCTCCAAGCGCACTAATCGCAGTCTCCCATCTCAATAAAAACTGCAACACCGATTGGACTGTCCGAGGAAATCGCATAGATGGATTAACAGTGCTCACTCTACATTACCATCAAGTCCAAGACTTGAGCGGTGTTGTTAACGTTCTGGTTCTTTGTTTCATGATATTTCGCATGCTAGTCGCAAGGCGGTGATCGCCCACGACTATCGTCATAGTACTGTAACCCGTTGCCACAAAATTATGATCCAATCGTTTTTAGTTGACTTCTTCAATACGAGCCCATAT
>JNHV02000823.1:0-10295 GCA_001691785.3 Amanita brunnescens Koide BX004
GGTTATGAACTGATAATAGTCGGTCAGAACTGACTATGACTGATCCTAGACAGTGTTGAGACTCCCAAGCGCCGACTTGAAAACCGCAAACATGGCCTACATGTGGCAATTGCCTTGCTTCATATGCACGGAAACTTACTGCAATGATAAACAAGTTATTGGATGGACGTTTAGGAACAATTTCTCCGTGGTGTGAACGTTGTGAAGGCTCACGCTATGAGCTCCTGAAGCATGGCGTTCTCACTACCGGCTTCCCCCGGTCCGAGTAAATCGCAATCCAACCCCAGTGTCCAACAGCGTCCTGTCAACACTCAGTATCCCAAAGTTCCGCATGGCCATCACACTCATGTCTCCTGTGAAATGACCTGATTACTCAATGGATTTCTTGGACTTCTGCTCACAGACATGAGTCTGCAATGCATCTTCATTATGTAAGTTTCGTCATACAAACGGCCCACACAATGCATGGCTGTTCCGAATCAGGCAGCATTTTGCTGATTCAGGCGCATTATGAGACTTCCCTGCAACAGCATGACTTCTGTATCGCCGTAATAAAATCCGGTGCATCGTTTTGACTCGCTCTTCATTCAGACACCCAAGCACGATGGACAGCGTGCGAGGCATTTATCAAACAACTCTACAAACCATCTCCAGCATCTCCGGACCCGTCATTGATACTGTCAAACGCAAGTTCACGGGAGTCACTGGCGTAGCTCAGAACCATGTTCCACCTATGTTGACGAAATCTTATGCGGTACGCGAAACGGTGATAAGCTACTACGATAAACTCATACCCTTCCTTGCGCTAGGCTCCGCTCGTCCAGCTAAGCAAATCCGCTGCCATCGATGACAGAAAGAGCAATGTGGGTCTCTCTACTATTCTTAGTCATAGTACCATGTCGCTGACGGATGAATTAGCTAGCAAAAATCCTGGAGGACTATGCCAAGAACCGCAAAAATGCCAGTCGCAAGGATCAGGACAAGATCAACACGACTATGGTCAAATTATGTGAGTAAATGTTGACATATCTGAACTAGGATTCACCAGTTCTTTAGTTCATAAAATGACTATGAGCCAAGACGATAGTACCAATGCTGAAGATTTATACCACAAATGCGTGAATGACTCTGCCGTCCGGAACTTCGATGTTGCTCCAGAGCTCGTCTATGATCGTTTGTTAAGATCAACTGAGGTGCGCGTTTCTCTTCGCCAACGGTCCAAGTTGCTTAATTCTAGTGATAGCTGCGAGATCACTCACAGGGTATTTCTAGCCTCGCCTTTGCATTTGCTGCGATACTTGCCGTGAGTAACCTTACCTGCTGTACGGCACGTCTACTAATAATAATTAGTTATCTCTGCACCGCGAAGGTCCACCACAGACTAACATAAAGTACACCAAGACATCGCCTTATTTTGATCTGTCGCCCCTCTATGGCGCAAATGAGATGGAGACAAATAGCATACGAATGAGAGATGGCCGTGGAATGTTGCGGCCAGACTCTTTCACTGAGGAGAGGCTAGACATGCTTCCTGGTTCTGTACCTGCGTTGCTTGTATTATGGAACAGATACCATAATGTATGTTCTCAGTCATGAACAAGTAGTTTTCGGGCTGATTGATGATTTTYCAAAGTGCGTGGCGAAACAATTGCTGTCGTTTAACGAGAAGAATCAATGGAATGACCCGCGCAACTTGACACATGCACGACGCTTGACACAGGACAATGAGATATTTCACATTGCCCGGTCTATTACTTGCATTCATTTCGTGAATGTCGTAAGGGAGGACTTTCTCAAAGGACTCGTTGGAATGCCCATAGCTGGTCCAAGTGCCCAAGTGGACATCTTATATGTTAAGTCCCATGTTTCTTCAATGTGTGCTTATACTTATATTCGTGACAGGACGCCAGAGGTTTTCAGACTAGTGAAGCAGGCTACCTGTCTTCCGTGGAGTCTTATCTCTTGTATAGCGTGAGTTCTCAAGTTACGGCAATAAACAAGATGTCCTTAGGTTATCAGTTCTCCTCCTTCGCTCCGTCGTCCTTTGCACACGAGCATGTAAGTCCCTTGGCAGTATTCTTGCCTCGCTTTCCTTAATTTTCGTCGTCCAAAGTCGAAAAAAAGGTACAAGGTTTCCGTCGATCCAAACATGAGAGGCCGCAACCGAGTCGGGTGAGTTGAAATATCTATCATCTGATGATGGACAAAACGAACTCAAGCTGAAAGCAATCTGCGCCGTAATGAAATCGATTGCTTTGAGGACAACGATTTAGCTGAACTACTTTTCGATGCCATAGAGGTGAAGGCTGGTTATCCGGGAGGCAGGACGGTCCCAGATTGGGCGCTCGAAGAGAATGTCCTAAAACTCAGACAAGCGAGACAAGCCAATGTCTGCACTCTGAATGAGTTCCGGCAACATCTCGGTCTTAAGCGTGGGTTCAAATCTGTGCTCTCCTTCCTTGGTCTTWATTCCCCTTTGTAGCCCTCCAGTCATTCGAAGAATGGAATCCGGAGTTGGCCAACACAGCGGGTGATTTGTATGATGATATCAACAACCTTGAATTATACGTGAGATTGGGTTACTTTCGCATGGTTCTCACTAATGCTTCCAAGCCCGGCCTTTTATGTGAAAGTTCTGACGGTTCTGGCTTTGGATTCGGTTATACGATGGTATGAGAAAGAATAATAATGTTTATGTACTCGCTTACGCCTACATTCGTAGACATGGGGACTAATAGCTGACATCGTTCGTGACCATTGACTTACTCAGGTGAGAAGATTCCACTAACCAAAATTCAGATCACAAGAATTCGCTGTGATCCCATGTTCACGTCTAACTTCAACAGTATGAGCGCATACCATCGTGTTTGTATCATATGGCTGAGATCGTCTTTAGAGGATATGTTGACGAAATGGGGCTACAATGATTGCATGTCGAACAATGACCACGTAAAAGAGGCCAACTCRCTTTTCTACAACACTGAGGGTTCTTTCGGCAGTATGCTACCGAAGAGTACGTCATCACCCACCTGTATGCTCTGATTACTCAGTCACTCTTTCAGTTTTGCAACGTACTCTTCCTCATCACTGCCCGTATGACAATGTGTATTGTCTCTTTCCATTCGTCGTTCCTGAAGAGAGCAGGACGTTCGTAAAAGACCAGAAGAAGTACAACTTCGCCAGGCCAAAGCAAACGAAGATCAAGGTCCTTAGAACCATCAAGGCGATCAGCAAAGTCTTAAACGATCCCCAGACCTACCCCTCACCATATTCGCAGAATATAATAGAACTTACAGGCGGCTATGGGTGAGTATTCTACAAAATATGTTCTTTGCGCTAATTATATAATTATACTACAATTATAGTCATATTCTTGGCTTTGATGATATAACATTGTGAGTTTCACCTTACCCTATACAGACCACTACTCATTTGCTACCAAGACACGACTACGATTTGATGCTGGTGTGTGACCTTGAGCTATTTCGTAGATTTTTGCTATTAATGGCAGGAAATAGATATTATTCTCACTGATGCCAGACAAGGGAGCCGTCATGCGTATCGGTGAATCTTTTGCTCACAAAGCACAAAAACATTTGCAACATCGTGTACATGTAGGGTGCGTGAAGTAGGTGAACGCCCTGCTGATACGTGACCGGTATATCATAGGGATAAGAATGCCAGTCACATTGCAAGCATCGACGTCGTTAAAGATGTGATTGACGTAACCTGTATACGCTGGGTTTGCGAGACGATCGTAAGTCGATGTGTTGCTTTTCCTCAGGATGTTGATTTTACGCCTTGTAACAGTGCAATTTTCATTTCGAAGATGATTCTATTTGGAGAATGTCGTCGTCRGCAGAAATTGAGAAAGCTCGGATCAAATCCCAGGAGAGGGAGGCAAAGGAGCGTGACAACTTTGCTGCTTACCATGCGTAAGATGATTTCTACATCTATCGAAAACGATATTTAATCGGAGCCCCAGATATATCTTTCACAACGATGAACCGGAATTTGGCTGGAATGTGAGAGACAGGGCGTTCGCTGCCAGCACGCATCTGCGTCACCATCTTAAGATTCAAATACCCAAGGACAAGGGCGAGTCAAGCGACGTGGTGCGTTCAACGTTCATTTTCCCGCAATGCTCAATTCGAATCGCGCAGGGGCAATGGACAAGATTGGGTAAGTTCATCATACAATTGGCGCAGGAACATACCCTTGGAATCCTGGTTCCTCATCATTCTGCCTTTACGTTCCTGGATCGCATGGTGAAGGCATGCCAAACTAAACCACTGAGACGACTGAGGCGACTGGAGGATAAAAAGAGCCATCTTTTTAATATTAGGGAGCGCTACAAGCAGGAGGCCAGGAAACAACTCGAAGCCGACGCGTCCAAGACCTGGGCTGAACGGTTTCGAATGGAAGGCCCCAAGTCCTTGATGCATTTTTTCGACAATCCTGAGTTCTCGGGCTACGAAGTTGAAGAAAGCGCTAATCAGAAACTTGAAGAGGAGCGAGTAATAGCTAATGTCATCGGGTTAGTCGTGATCGTAACTATGAATTTCTCAAAAGGTAATGGAAAATAGGATAAATATTTACATTATTGGCTGATCCTTTCAAAGCGTGTGCGCAGGCTGTCGATTTTTATCTGGACGATAAATACTCAGGGGAAAGGGATAAGCTCATGAAACTCTGTAGCAACCGTAATTCATCCAACGAAGAAATCATGGAGTATATCTATGAAGCACTCAGTAAATATTCCCAAACTCTGATTAACGCATCTTATACCTGAGGCCATGTAGGGATCGGACAGCGTTCAGGAGTGTGGAGAAACACGGCTTTAGAATCCGGTCATAAGAAGATAATTAAGCAAGACTTTGGATATCCTGACGTTATTATCGAACCAGGAGATCGTGTCTTTGCAGATTTCACATTTGCACATAATGATGTTCGTCTCATTTATTCAGTTATTTGAATGTGTGTCCCGCTAATGAGGATAATAGCCCAATCAGGTTGAGGAGCCCGAGAAAGTGAAACTCGGTCGAAGATTAAATTCGCTGCTAGGGCTAGGCGTGCACAAATGCCCTGCAGGATCGTTTCTTGAGCAGGTTGGCGATAAAGCCACATTTCGAACGGTTGGGCTGAAATCCCCTTGTCTTGTAGACAATGCCGGAGGTATGTACCTTTGGTGCACGGTAACAGCGGTGGCACCGATGTCCCAACAGATATTTAGGGTCATATTCAAGCAGCAGGACCTTAAGCGCGCCAGCGGCATGAAAGGCCAGTTGAAGTCTACCACTTTACATCCTGGTGGTGCACCCGTGCGTTTTTAGTCGTGAATTGGACGTTCTCTGATGTACGGTCTGGTAGTGGGACTCGGAGATATTCCTTGACGAAGACGGAAACTTTAATTATTACCCGAAGCAGATGGTAATCGAGGTTCGTTGACATAGTTTCGGGTTAGATAACACGAATGACTGGAAATAGTTTAATTCCATCGGCTTAAAGAACCATGATTGGGTCGTCCCCAAGGACAATACCGCCGAAAAATATAGATTGATCATGGTCCGTGGATGCCGCTCTGTAATTGCCGTCATAATTCTCTGGCTTATGATCTTGCGTAAGCAGGTTCCTCTTGTTACGTTCACCCTAGCTAACTATTTCGATGGCAGGTATAATTCCGCTATTCGACTTCTATACCCCGACCCTCACATCGCAAATATACATGCAGTGTGGACCACCGCTTACAACTGTTGAGGATTGGCATATCAAGACATTCCGTCCTAAATGGTTTGGCCAATTCGGGGAGCCCGCGCCAATCATATATCGAACACCTAAGGGACACAAGGCGCACCAGATTTCAATAGTAGATCTTGACAAACGTGACATTGAATTACAAGTGTGGGTTGACAAATATGACATGGGCTTCAGAGACGTATTGTTAGATTCGACCGTGGATTGTGGAGAGGATCTTGCCAAATGTCTTCAGTTAGGATTCGCCTCCGCTCTCTTTGTCGTCCCACCGGGGAGGCATACGGTCAGAGCTGGGATCAGGAAGCGTGAGTACGGTTCAATTTATTTAATCTTTTAAGTCCTTTAATGCCACGTTAGGCGATGCATCCGAAGCCTTTGTTTGGGGGAAGGAACGTCAGAGAAGAGTCATGTGGATGGTACAGCAGTGCTCTGATCCCAGCCCGGTTTCCAAAGTTTCGAATTTGTAAGCTGTAATATTTACGTCTAGCGGCAATATTCGTTTCTACTCTTTCGTCGCTTAGTCGTGGCTGATGAGATGAGGACTCGGAATATGTATATCCGAGTCTCATTCATGTATGTACTTGTTGTTGCTGGATGGGGAAGCGCAGCGCTTCCGGCCAAAGGCCACAGTCGGGTAGAGGTGAGCTGTGAGGGCGGGCCGAGCCTCGCAGTGACGGGGGGGACTGAGTGTGGAACGGGCGAGCTGATGATACACCTGTTCGACCCACGGTACGTCCCTTTGTACTATTGCCATCTTCATGGACCGTCCCTATCCTTTGCGTTAACACCGACAAACGCTTGGAACAGATAGTCCTCAACGATGGGCCGACGAATATTTGTTCCGCGATAACGCACGGCATTATCTAAGGATAAGTTCGGAGGGCTCCGAACAATTGACGGAACTTCCCGAACTGAAAGACGCGTCGCGCGCCTGGACGCGTCTCCCCATCTTTCTTCCTCTTTCATCCTCCTCTCTGTAGCTCGTATAATCGCAATATCATTTTCTCACCCACCCACCTCTCCCTTTACAGGTCTGGGCAGCTAGCCCGTGCCGCTACACTTATCCCCTCATTAGCACGGGTTCGCCCTGACTTCTGAGCCTTTTTGGGCCATACCGCTTCAGGCATTTCCCCATCGCGCCATTACCATTCTCGAGCTCCCCACTTCGGCGCGATTTCCCGATCTGGCCTCCCCAAATCGGAAATGCCACGTAAGCGAACACGGCCCCCGGCTCACCCCCCAACCCAAAGCATTATTATCAAACATAAAACTTTGGAAAAAGACTAAATCAACATAATATCACAAGCGAAAGATTTAACATTAATCTTGAGCCATAATCCCTCCACAATTGACCAAAGCCCGATAAAGAACTTATATCATTACCGAGATCACATGCACAGTATTCTCCGCTTCCAGCTGCTGACCATCATTAGTGGTACTCACCGGCTTGTTCTTTCATGAAAGCCAACAAGTACCGCTACGTACTTCTCCCCTGCTGTATGCACCTGACCTGTACCCTATATCTCTTCGAGGACTACAAGTCCGCTCTCTGCTGCTTCTCGCCCTAGCTTTATGGAGAATTTCTAGTAATTCAATGAAATAATGTCTATTTGATATTAGGTACACAAAGGTGAGCTATGCAGCTGGTTCCGCAAGTAATCTGCGTATCACATCCTCTTTCTGTCGACGGATTGCTAAACTTATGAATGACACAAYGATTGCTATTGCCAAAACGAACCACGTAAAACAGACGATGCGTTCCACTGTTTTCGACCATCTGTGCTGTCCGACTAGGGGCAATACAGCTTGTCCTGCTATCGTCAGGACGATCATCACTGCCATGGGTAGCGCATAGGGTACGTCAAAGACCTTGCGTGCGCACACCGTTGTCACCAACCAAGGAGGTAATATCTGTCCGCGCGCTTCCTGTCCTGAAAAATCAAGGAATGAAGGATGGTATGGCTTAATTCCTGAATCCGAAACATACAGCAGTGCGCAACTTCAGATTCAAATCATCTTCTTTGATCCATAGAAGTTGACAAGATTGAGATTGACTTGACCGAAAGCAATAATGAGCACAAACACCTCCTTCAGTAACCTGATGTTTTCCTATTGCGAATGTATCTGGAGGTCAAGTTGGTCTAATTGCTAATTGAGTATATTTTATAACTGTCGAAGCATATATAAATTGGCCCGACGCTGCTAAGACAAGGTGGCAGATGATGTCAGAGTCAGACGTTGGTCATTTTACGCTCCTTGAAAATGCGGGAAATTTCGCCTTCCAGGTACTGGCGAATGTCATTATCGAGTGCAAGCTCGCCGTTTAATACGAGGGCGCGCGTGACACTTTTCATGATGCTCGTATTGAACGTTTCCTCAATAGTAGGTTCTGGCCTGCTGCTGATAAGGAAATGCATTGGGGCCCTTTGAGGCATTTTCGCCCCAATGAGTGCTAGTATCGTTTTCTGATCATGGTCAGTGTTACATTCATCCACAGCATCAATAATGACGAGGGACCTCTGCGGGCGAAGAACTGGCTTATCGTCGAAAGCTTCTCGAAGACTTGCGCTAAAAGCAAGTCAAACTGCACGTCGATGGATTTGGCAGGGATTGAAGGATCTGCCTTGAGTTTTGATTCAAGGTAAGGTCGTATTTCCGGTATGGACATGGCCAATTGCCACGCCAGTGTAGAAACAGACGATCTGCAACGCCTCTGTCCGACGTGTTCCTTTGGAAGAAAAAAAACGCCGCTAGTCGTGTATCCTTGCAGCGCTCAGCATTAGTTTGTGTAATAGCGGTTTTCCCAGCTCCAGCGGGGACGCTCAAGCAAAAGATTCGGTCGTGTGGGTCCTGATCATCAATCCAATCTGTAATTCTCTCCAGAACCTCTAGACGGGTTTCGGGATAGCACCTGGGGGGTGGAGAACGCGCGTTTGAATCGTAAAACGCATGTTCTGAGATGGACTTCTGGAGTCTATCAAACTCTAGCACATGTCAAAGTCAGGACGGTAGTGAAAGCGTACTAAGAGTCATTTCATTACCTGTCTTTCCTGAATGATCATAAAAAACTCCATGGATATCAAAAAATCGAGGACCATACATCTCAAAATGGTGAGCATTGGCAAAGGATCCATGAGTGGGCTGTCCATGTTGTGGAATGGGCTCATCTGGACGCTGTATTGTTGATGAGCGAGAGAGGTCAGGATCCATATTGGTGGTAGGAGACTGCTTGCGTGATCTCCGGCATATGACTCAGCCACTGCACAGCGTCGGACAGTGCTTAAATGATCCATAGCTTGACTCAAGTTCGGGGTCGTTCAGCGCTTGAAATTGTAAATCACGCTAAATCCTTTTGATCCATACCATACACATCAAGACGTTAAAATTTAGCGTGTCCATCAGTGGGGTCATTTTTATCCCTCATGGGTGCACAGCTCCCTAACAATGCCGCATCGTAAAATTAACCTGCTAATGCAAGATCAGTGAATTGACGGGTTATGTAAAGGAAGGAAATAGCAATGAGGAAATGTGCCGTGATGACGAGCAAATAATAACCATCTCGTCATACACACGCCACCACTAACGTTCCCCTGATTAGTGTATTAGTAGTAACTTTTATTTTGTTTTATTTTGTGCTGTGCCGTCCAAATAATCGGACATTCGCCACGAACAGAATTGATAAGGATTTTCGCCGTGTATTATTCCTTGAAGCGATTGATTATAATAATAGCCTGAGTCGGCTTCCGTGACGAGACAAGTGCACCWCAGACAAATATAGACATATCATGGTATTGTTTGACCCGCGCACCTCAACACAGTCCAAGTTCTCAGAAGCTGGGGAAGCTGAACTTTTATGAACTCTTATAGTGGGGCTGTGCCAAGTCTTAGGTCTGTGCAAGTCACGCATTATCCATTCCATACTGCTATAGAACATGTACGAGAAGCGTCAACAAAACGAAACGTGTACCTGCCACGGCTATACGACAATCGTACCAAACTCCACAAGATGGACGAGTAAGTTAATGGTCGTTCTCGTCCCCCTTCTCATTTTTATAATCATACCCAACAAAGTTCATGACGCTACGACGCACATGCTCAGAAAAGCCGTCATTCCGAATCAAGAAACACAACTCACTATATCGTCCCGTCAGCGCAACCCACCACAACTTCCTCATGGCTCAGCTGCATCGACATCGGATTCTTCTCCGGCACCGCCAAACCGTGGAACTTCTTCGGCAACGCGCCCAACAAGCCCTTCGCCTTGTTCGTTGTCAAACCACCGTCCTCAGAATCAGGACCCGCCAGTGCAGACCAAGCCCCCACGAGAGGCGTTACATTCGTGTCAATGTCAACGGAATTCAGTCCATCGACAGCACGATCGTCCGTCGACGCCATCTCGTCGCCGGACCCTCCGTCCGCATCCGAGGACGCACCCGAGTGCCTATCTTCATGCGTCGATACGAAAATCTGCACATCATCATCTCAACCTCGGCTTCGCCGAAAAAAAAAAGGCGACGAGGGACTCACCCGGCGATCAGCCC
>JNHV02000824.1:0-10255 GCA_001691785.3 Amanita brunnescens Koide BX004
CAAGACTGCGATTATATCGAGTACGTCTGTTTCCTGCGCCCATGATGCTTTGTTGATTTGCTTGTTCATAGAGGGAGCGCCGTACCCAATCAACCCGCTGGCATCTTCTGGGCCGTGGTAGCTACCTTGCTGATCATACTGCAGTCTATCATCCTATTCTGTGGGTATTCTTGTACAATCCCTCTCAGCAAGTGATTTACAATGAGTAGTATCTGAACTTGGCTGGCCCATGAAATTCTTTGACCGATTCTTCCCTGTTCTCGGCTCCGAGTTTGGTTTAGGTCCCCTTGGCATCTTTCAAGGCCTGTGAGTATTTCATTCCTCGAGCCGGGCTACTGACCTTAGTCATTTGGCAGTATCGCTACTCAAATCCTCTCGCACCATGTTGATGACTACACGCTCGTATCCGCGTTCTTCCTATTTTCCATTGGCTGCCTGAACATGCTCTTGGGACTGATCTTCCGTGAGTCCGCGAAGGATAGACAGTCCCCGCTGTCCTGGCGTGCCGAAGCCAAGGGAATTCCTCCGAAATCAGTGGATTCAGACAGTCCCAAGCAATTCGTATTTGCCGGAAAAGGTCTCACAGCCATTCGTCGCTCGTTCGCTTTCAACGAATAAGACTGAAAAGTTGGGCGGCTACGGTTGGGGCTGATATCAAGTCCGAATTTGACTCACTCGGGAGTATCGACAAGACGGGCTATGGTTTCGGAAGGCGGCAGGACTGAGAGGTCTGTTTGTTCTAGGTCCCGAGTAGACTGAGCGTTAACCAAATCTTCAAAAATTTCATCCTTCAAAGACATCTCTGCGCGAAACGTAAGCTCCGTCTGCTGGTCACGTGTTGCACAGTTCGTCTGATTCGAGTTGTTCTTCACCTTTCAGGGGAAGCGGAGAAGATGAGCCTGAGCGTTCACCCTCCTGGTCATGCTCCCGCTCTCAGTCGGAGTCTCGGTCAACCACCGAAGAGCCGTCAGGAACACCAGTACCCAAGTTCAAGTCGAGGGCGACGGCTATTGGATCATCAAAGTTTTTACTTAGTGACTATCTGTTACATGGACTTCTAAACGAAATGACGCGTGTCGCATATGCCGTTGGGCAACCTTGTGTAACTCCGTGAGCAGCGTTATTACGTTATTTCGACACGAGACACCCATTCTCGCCTAATTTGTGTATCTTACGCTACCCTTATCAATTAAAATCAAATTTCCGACAGGTCTCATCTTGCGATTTAGGCAAGTATGGTCCCAAGCGCTCGCGGCTAGTAGCCCCGATATTAATCGGTGTCGAAGAAGCGCTTTGCAACTGCCTGTTTCAAGGATTCCGGATCTAATGTAAACCTCTCGATGAGTTTGTTAGGCACATTCAAGCTTCAAGACCGTAAGCTTCCGAGTCCTCCTTAATTACCATACATAGGCATTCCAAAACAGCTCATATTTGATCACGGTTTGTATGTACTTCAAGTTCCTCCGTCACACTCAAAGCGCAAAGGTCCACCAGGTGCCATTTGTCCATGGGCGGTCAAGGCTTGGGCATCGGACAAATGCAGCTTGGGCACTTTGATCGTATACAGATTCAAGGTTTAGTGGTTACCAGTTACTGACTATCAGCCATCCCCCCGCATCATCGGTATATTCATCAGCGACTGGAGTCCAGGCATTACCAGTTTGGGGTGACATAGAAAGTACGTTCGGCCAAGTGGTAAATTACGAGGGGTCACAGTAGCATTTGCAAATCACATAAATACACAGGACTCCTGGATGCGGGCGTGCACAGTACGTCGTAGGAGAGCATAGTTGTCAAGTGAGATACACGACAGCAAAAACAAAGCATGATAGCGATTTCAAAGCACTATAGCGGAAGTAAAGAGCGGCGCAAATTCTATGCTGATTCGGCTCGAAGAAGAGCCTGAGATATACGACGTAGATGAAGCATGAAAATTCCAAACCGTGCTGCAGTGAAACACAGCGCCAGGGACAACAAGATCTTTGCCATCGTAAAGTCATCAACTTGACCGATGCGATTATTTTGAACTGTAAGTGGCCGTACAGCGTCGACAATTAGGGCAATTACGAACGTAAAGGTACCCCTGTGCAGATGACCATTATCAGTTATCGTCCAAGACTCAAAAGAAATCGTTGGAGTACCACGCTGTTGTCACAGCTGGAAGGGCATTATGATCCCAGATGCTCCAGGACAGGAAACGCAGTCGATTCTCGTCTGCAGAGGAATACTCGTACTAATTTTTTCTACATCAGCCCAGGCTCATGTTTTGATACTGATAAACTTACGATATGATGATCACCAGAGAATAAAACGATGGTGACGGTAGAGCAAATTAATGCCAAGGACGCTTGAAGGACAGCACAGGTGATGAAGAACCAACATGCAGGATTGACTTGGGTGGATTCTTTGAACGACATGGCCACCAAAGCTCTGCGATAATACAGGACAGCCAATTATAGCGTAGTGGGTGCAGATGAGTGCCACGCTATAACACTTACGCAAGTAAAGTGCTGGAGAAGGTACGGACTGCCTCACAAATGGTAACAGAAGCTTTCAGATCTAGATAATATTCAGAAACTTGCTGCAGGACATATGATATGTGGACTTGCCGATCGTACTAGTAGAGTCCCTGACTCTAGTTGCACGTGAAGCATGGAATTCCGGGAGACCGAATGTAAAGACGGTGACAAGAAAGGGGTGACGGTTAACATGTAGCGGTTGAACGGCCTCTGGCCCAGGATTGGTGGCTACGCCCTGGTTCTCAGCCGGAGCGCTGCGATAGCGAATAGACGAGTCTTCTGCGGTGGACATTAACACTGGTTTGGCTCGGAGGTGGTGGCATTTGTCTATGGCTTATATCCACTTCCAATTTGAATGGCCGCGTTTTGAATTCTAACTTCCCGATAATTTTATGTATAGACTGAGTCGGGCCTCATGCGAAGTACCGGCGGCATTTGTCTGGGGCATGGTTGGCCCCACTTCCAACTTGAATGGCCATGTTTTGAATTTTTTGAATTATAACTTCCCGATATTGTTGCCGCATCCTATATATATGGGTCGCGCCTGCTGCGCGGCGCGCGCTGTATATAGCTTAGGCTATATTTGGCGTTGCGCGCCATCCGAGTAATGGCACACCTGGGGACCAAACTACGCAGCAAAGGCCGCAGATACAGCTCATATTTACAGGTCATTGCATAAAATGGAGCTGGTAAGTATAGTATTTGTGGATGAGAGTTTGTGCTAACTTCATATCAGGTTCTTATTGAAAGGGTGGGAGCTGGTGCCAATAGACGGTATGTTTCGACACAATATATATAGGTCAGATTCGAGAGATGGAAGCTCGCATGGAGTGGAATTTGTGATAATTCGTCAAGGCATCAGGGGAAACGACGCCGCGGACAGGCACGAGATCGCGGGAGTATTCGGAGAGGCGCAGACTTCAAGGAGTCAACTCAATATCAATGCCGTAGAACACTGTAATAGGCGTTGACCGCAGCCCAAGTTACTACCTGTCCCTTGGGTATGTCCCAGCTTATCCTTTTACGGATATATTATTACTATATAACCTCAGGCTGGAGCGGGGTGGAACCGGGTCTAATTCTGAGCTACATACGTAAGTTGTTAATTAAGTTAGTTGTTTCGTCATGCAGATACAATCGCGGCTGCAAATTGCAGGCCCCCTCGCGCCCAGTCCCACAAGAGTTGACGCCTTGGCCGTGCCCTCAATCCCTCAGGCGTCGTGCATGGTGTTGCTTCTGGTGTTGTACGTGGCGTTGCCCACCAACATTACCGTCTTCAGGCGTGGTATGTTGCCCTTGGTGTCATCATCTATGTCTTGCCGATGCTTATACACCATGACGTTGTACATGCAGTGGGGAAGCTTCCTACATTAACTTAGTAACCTTGACTCGAGTCCTACCTAACCAGCTTGTCCTTAGTTGTGTCGAATGAGGAAATACACCCGTTAAATAATGAAATATTGTCACGATTGTTGCCGCCATTCCAGCTAAACCTGAATTTGGTGGAATTCTACTTATTTTGAATAAGTTTTTTCGATGAACGGATTTACAGCTTTACTTTCATGGTCGCCGCTATACGGATAAATTAATGCTACCGTTCATACCCATTCCTTTGGCCAAGACTTTGGTTACTTCACAGTGGCAAATTTTTCATGCGCCATCTATTATTACGTCGCATATCTCGGTCACTACCAGGCGAATCGGCGAAAATTAGCGCATACACGTCGGTTGATATGGTTTGAACTCGCCATCGCGTGTGGACCTTGCGCTTCTTCTCGATAAGTAGAATAAGAATTATATTCGCAGCCCGTTTCAGAAATCTATCGTATATGAATGCGTGCTATGAAGGCGTACTATCAGTCCAACTCATCATCCTGCTCGCTAGTTTGCTGGCCGGTCATGGAACTCAACCTAGATAACACAGCCTTACCGTCCTGCTTCTCCTTTTGCTTATCATCAACAAGTTGCACCCTGTCAAACTGCGATTCCTGCGTCGGCCAATTTGCGGCCACGTACGAGTTATCCGGGCGCCCCGCGGCGACATACTCTGGCGTACCAGGCTGGTACAAATTTTGATGTTTAAACTGGAAATGGGACGATTGGACAACAACACGGGAATCCAATCTGACTTGTCTTAGGCCCTGTGCGTGACGGCCGACGACGCGCGGCGCTTGAAGAAGGCAAAGTCGCGAAATGCGCATGTCCCCGACCGACTTTTTGACCGACTCTTTCAACTCGGACTCGGCGATCCCTTCTTCAGAATTGAAGTCGAAAACAGGGTCTTTGCCGCCCCTCTTCCTTTTATCGACGAACGTGCTTAGACCACCAAAGCTGGCCAGGAATCCAGCTTGTGATGTATTGTACACGGCGCTGAAATTTGATTTCTTGTCGTGGGATTGAAGGACAATGCCCGGTTGGGCTTCGGCTACGAGGGAGGAGCCAAGTGGTGTTGGGCAGGCATACATGAGTGCGGCGTTCGTGTGCGGTTGTTCTTCGATTTTCCGGGAGCTATGGTTACGGTATTCCTGTGCGGTGTGGTTGGAAATGAAGTGTGTGTGGTGGTTGCTGGTTTTGTTTTGGGAAAGTTCATAAAGAGATTTGTTGATCGTGTCTTCCCGGGATGTTACATATTCTTTGAACTCGGGTCGCAAAGCACGTAGCTTGCGCAGGTAACGATCAAACAGCCTCTGGGACATCCCAGAAAAGTTGGGTATGACATGTTTTCTGAGTGGTCTCTCGTGAGGACGGTTGGGACCGTATTGGCCAGGTCCTCTGTCACCGAAATTGACGAGGTTTGCGGAAACTGGTGTGTGTTTTCTTTCAGCCAATCCAAAGACATTGTCCTCTCCTGGACAAAAATCCGAGTCCATTAGAACTTGGTTCTTGTTGTTGCCCAGATTTCTAGACCAAGTGGACCTCGGGGATGCGAGAGGTGTAGTGCACATTTCTTCGATGCGTCGAATAAACCGCACTTCGTTCTCTGCGTTGTTCCACTCTGTGAAGTTCGCATGGTGTTCGAATGAAGCGAGCGATATAAATGCGTTGCGTCTTCGTACACTTATTGGACGCTTGAGGCCCCAGTCTCCTCGGTGAGCATGGGCTGCGGGTGACGAGTATGTCTGGCGGATGGCTGGGTCATACGACGCAAAGCGCGACCTGCGCAATAGTTCAGCGAAGGCCGAAGGTGGGGCGATAGGTTTTGTCACCGCTGCGGCGACGGCAGAGGACATGGCGCCCGACGTGACGCAAACTTGCGTCGCACAACGCGGAATTGTGGCTCCGACCGGCAACAGCCGGGCTGATATAAACATTCACACGTCACCTTGCTCTCTTTTTCAAACCACCGACGTCAAATTGCTGTCCTCTCCGCATCTCGCATGAGAGCGCATCTGGGAAGGATGGTCCAGACAAACGTCGAAGAGCAACACTCAAGATACTCATAAAACAATCTTTGCTGATTGCTTCTCCCACTGGTCGAGGAGCTAGGACGCAGGATCACCTGGAGCACTCTGACATTTTTTCGATCTCGCATGTAGATTAAGTAAACACAAGGGTAGATATAGATGCAAAATGTGAGTTTTATTTCGTTGATTTATTTTTTCGTGCACGTGGCAACGGTCCGATGAGGATAATCCTGGTAAAAGAATACACCCCGTCTCGGTAGAGACCCGGCGAGGACTGGCATCCGCAGCAGCGGACGGCGGGTGTAGAAGCAGAGAGAAAGGCGAGTCTGAGGACGCAAGCCCGTGCATCTGATGCAAAGATTTCCTTGATTCTCACGTGATGCGTTCACCCAAAACAGGTGGAGTGTTTGAACTTTGATGAAAAGTCTTGGCGGTTGCGCAGTGGAGGAGGGCGGTGCGGGGACGCAGAGTAAGCACAGCAACCTACGGGCGAAATGCAGCGGCTGCGGCTAGACAATTTAGCGTAGAGACGGTGGAGTGATAACATAAGCTTTGTGGGAAGGATTATTTTGCAAACATTAGCTAATTTGTGGACGTCGGATTCTGCTGCTCGCCACAGCGCTGGATGTCCTGCTCCTCCATATAATATTCTATTTCTCTATTTCTATCTAAGGTTCGTCTGTCGTGGTCCCGCTGTTCTCTGCTCAGCGTCAGCCGCAGCTTTCTTCCACGACAGCGCAATCTGCAACGAATACTCAGGAGTTGATCTGTACAGCCCAGATCCACTTGCACCTACCCTCTCAGCCTTAAACTCCTCCGTCTCTGCCCCACCTGATATGTACCACCGCCCCCTTCCTACTGTCCGAACTCCATCAACTGCATCGTCAAGCACGGCCGTTTCGCCTTGTCCCAGTCCTCTACTCTCTCCCTCCAGTCCTTCTGCTCAGTTCAACTACCCGGAGAACCCCATGCCGCTGAACACGTCCGCCCTCAATGGTGCGCTGCAGTCGCTCGACTCTCATACAGTGCCCACCATCTGCGGGATGCCTCTCAAATACGTCTCGTGAGTTACCCATGTCATCCGCCATTCGTTTCGCTTACAATGTCCGCAAAGCTTGGTAACTTTGGCCGTCCAGAACGCTGCGTTGTCCATCGTCATGCACCATTCACGCGTTTCTACGCCTCCAGCACTTGCATATTCTCCAGCCTCAGCCGTTCTCCTCTGCGAGCTCCTCAAGGGCTCAATATCGTTCGTGATCGCTCTGTCGCGGATAAAGGAGAATGCGGACATGCAGCTGCAGAAAAGGTCGCTACTGGGTTATTCTAGGTCATTACCGTGGCGGTTTCAACAGTTGTGGAGCGAGCTCTTCAGTCCTGACTGCTGGAAGCTCTCGATCCCGGCCATCCTCTACGTCATCCAAAACTCGTTGCAGTTTGTGGCAATCAGCAATCTTCCTGTGGCCACGTTCCAAGTATCGTACCAGATGAAAATTTTGACAACGGCTGCCTTTTCCGTCGCGCTTCTGCGGAGAAAGCTGAGTGGGACCAAATGGCTTTCCCTGTTCTTTTTGGCGATTGGTGTAGGGATTGTGCAAATCCAAACCTCCACCGGTCGCCCCATGCACAAGAACACCGGTGTCGGCAGTGCGCACGACTATCATGCCCATGTGATGAACCCCCTTAAAGGTTTTGGTGCTGTAATAGCTGCCTGCTTCACGTCCGGGCTCGCCGGCGTCTACTTTGAAATGGTTCTCAAAAACTCAAAAGCTGATCTATGGGTCCGCAATGTCCAATTATCCTTGTTTTCCCTTATTCCCGCTCTCCTCCCTATCATATATTCCCCGGGGCATGAAGACTCGGCTGGCATTCTATCTAATCTCCTCCGTAATTTTGGCTTTTGGGCATGGGCAACCGTTGCTATCCAAGTCCTTGGCGGTCTTATCACCGCTATTGTCATCAAGTACTCTGACAACATCCTCAAGGGGTTCGCAACCAGTTTGTCTATCGTCCTCTCCTTCCTCGCTTCAGTTGTGTTGTTCAACTTCCGGATGACCCCATCGTTCTGCATTGGCGCTACAACCGTTCTTGTTGCTACGTGGATGTATAATCAGCCAGCGTTGCCCAAGAGCGTGGGAGTCAGCAATTTGTCAGAAGACAAAGGCGGTCCTATTCTCATTATGAACGATGTCAGCGGAAGTGGAAAGACGACCCCATTGACCAACTCACCCCACCTTTCCGACATGCCCCTCCCTAGTCAGTTTACGAGGAAACACAAGCGATTAGGGATCGCCTCTAGTCCACGTGCTATGGCAAGTGCTCTGGGGCTGACGGCCAATGATCAAGGACTCGAAGGGGGATTGTTTGGAGAGACATTGGACACAGCAAGATATTATGAAGCACCGTATGGATCACCATTCTCGTCAAAAGTCCCATCGAGGGTACCGTCAAGAGTACCAACACCTATCCCGAGTCCGCTGGCCTCGGAAACACCCGGCCTCCAATAATAGTCATTTATTTTCGCCTCCCGTCGCGCCGCCTGTTATCCTTGTTCCCTATCTTGCGCCTTGCAATCTAATATACCAAGTCTTCACGGCCACACTGCATTCGCCTTTAGGTGCTTACCCATCCCTCCCCTGCTTATTCATTAACATTGAGTAATCATGGGAACTAGCGAAGGCGAATTGATTAGGCGGTTTCGATGTACTTATTCCTTAGCATTCGGATTCTCTTGCACATAATCTTTCTTGTTCCTCGTTCCTCACTTTGTCTCCTCTGCTCCTTTTTTATATCCTTTCCCTTCTATATTTCTTGCGGGTATATGCGCGGACCAGTGCTCGGCGCGAGGCCACATTGCGGCAGGGTATCTAAGGATAGGCAATGGACTGGGCACCATTCGGTTTTAAAGAGCGGATGGACGGCGCGACGGGCGGGTGCGTAAAACAAATGATTATCACCATTGACAACAATAATCGTACTATAACAAGGATAGACTTTGATGACGATACGCCTGACACGTACTTTGTGTTTTCCTTTCTTTTTCAACCTTCTTTCTTTTCACATTCTCCTTTCCTTAAGCTCCAGACTATTTTCTGTTTTAGATTCATATCTCTTATACTTAGATTAAAGTTTCAACTAGTTTGCATAAATTACTTATTTCAATTCGATTGTAGACGGATTGGACGGTTGGATTTGTCTGTTTGTTTTGGCCTCAATCGATGGAAGTTAGCCCAGATTAGGATTTAAAATTTTCACATCACGCCGCATGTGACCGCGTCGGAGTTACATGTCATATCTGACCCAGCCTCTTGCCCCCTGTTCGCGCCCCGAGCCTCAATTCTGCAATTGCACCCATGAAACCAAGCGTCCTTGGAATCTCGGGACGCCCTTTATGATAGGCCTATCCGTTCTACCGAATGACTGCAATGAAATAATATTTATACACTAACTAATACACGGCCTCGAACCCGAACCCAATTTATGACGTTGTCAATCTCGTTCAAGGCAGCTGTAGTATGAAAACGTAAGCTACGGATCACTTAAACGCGTAGTCTGGCTAAATATGCGTGACAAGTGACGTAAATGGAGAAGGAAGAAAATGAATAAAGCGCCGGAGATGCAGATCGATAATGACAAAACGATACGCGCGACGTTTGAATGGACGGTTTGGCTGGGGCTGGGGCCACGCTGGGCCAGGACAATGCCCGGGCTTATGATCTTGATGATCAGAGCGATGCTCGATATTATTGCACTCCTAGTAGCCAACTTGGAGTCAATAACCGAGCGTACTTTCAATGGCTGTGCCTCTTACCACGCCGTCAAAACAAACGGTACTGAAAACAGGTCCCAGACGCTCCAGAATAAGAAATCCAGCTCTACAGGATCGTGGCTGTGCTGGCAGCCGTGTAACGATATCTCAGTCGGCACTCGCTGATGTGTGAGCGCTAAAGATACATACCCTATCACGGTTTGAGAAATAGATGATCAGAATGTTGGAGCAGGCTGAGCCCAGAATTGCCTGGACCAATGAGATGAGGATGAGCAACCAGATGACGATGCTCGATTGGATGCCTGGACTGAAGAGCGTCGCGATCAATGCTCTGAAGTTGTAAGCGTGTCAGCGGTGGCGCGACATGGGATAATTGGACAAGACACGCGCCCGAATAATAGACTCGCAAAGCTTCGGGTCGCCTTCCACACATTGATGGTATCTGGCAGGCCTGAGCGAGGTTCGATAAACAGTGTAGATAGTACAAGAAACTGGGAATGTACTTGCCCAGCGGTGATTCTTTGGAAGCGAGAGAGTTATGAAATGAGGGGATGTCAAGTGTGAGG